>VDFB02193867.1:209550090-209747184 GCA_007258455.2 Sequoia sempervirens | reverse complement strand
TAGCCTCTAACGAAGAGTCTGTATGCCCCACGGTCTCCAAAAAATATCCCTTCAAATATTTCTGCCTTTTAGCACTTTGGACTCTTAAGGGAAATCGCCGGTCCAATGTAGCTCGGAGTGATTCGGCTTATTTGGGTGAAAAAGAAGACCATCCCTAGCGTAAAAGTACCCATACAGACGTGTTGGAATATTTTGTTTGGTCGTACGAGTTGCGGAATGAAAGTTACACCACTTTGCAACTTTACACTGCTTGCATCTGGCAACTTTTCCCTCCACTGAAAAGTCATCACCACAGGAAAATGCCTCTAAGAGAGAAAAAATTGAGAGAGGTTTTTGTAGATGGTTCCAACATGATCCCGTAGCCGCCAATGGAGAGTCTGTATGCCCCATGGTCTCCGAGAAATAGCCCTTCAAATATTTCTTCCTTTTAGCACTTTGGACTCTTAAGGGAAATTGCCGGTCCAATGTAGCTCGGAGTGATTCGGAGTATTTGGGTGCAAAAGATTACCATCCCTAGCGTAAACATACCCATATGAATGTGTTGGAACAGTCTGTTTGGTCGTACGAGTTGCGGAATGAAAGTTACACCACTTTGCAACTTTACACTACTTGCATCTGGCAACTTTTCCCTCCACTGAAAAGTCATCACCACAAGAAAACGCCTCTGAGATAGAAAAAACCGAGAGAGGTTTTTGTAGATGGTCCCAACAAAATCCCATAGCCTTTGACGGAGAATCTGTATGCCTCACAGTCTTCGAGAAATAGCCCTTCAAAAATTGTTGCCTTTTAGCACTTTGGACTCTTAAGGGAAACTAGTGGGCAACAGAGTTAACTTCTTCACAAACTTGGTTTGAAGTAATTTCATTCTTTTTTGTGCATTTGAGAGACATTTTGACTAGAGGTCGGTCTATGAGCCCTATTCTATGATATTACAAAAAGGTATTGTGGACCTATATTAAGCTACCACTCTCATTATCATACAAATTTAACCCTGGCATCAATAGACTCTGTATATCAAGCTACCACAATTATGTTGATGTTAGAAGCTTCATCAATCTCTTTTAGCCGTTCTAGCACATGACAGAGCTTGGAAAAGAGAGAAGGAAGTCTGCTCACAAAGAGGAGAGAAGAGTTTGCTTCAAGAGTAAAACATGGCACTTGCTAAGACTAAGCCTGCCCAACCATACAAAAGTGGCATACAATATAGCCAAGTCCACTCTAAGGAAATAATCAATTGCTTGGTATAAAGAAAAGTCTGCTAGCAATACATAAAGGAAAGTATGCCATTGTTTCTTAGCACAAACACTCAGCAAAGCCCGCCCATGTTAAGAAAGGGATGTGTCAAACATGATTGAAATCTGCCACATGTCTTGGCCATGAAACTTGACAAGATCCATGCTTACCAAAGAGTGACATGGCATAAAAGATGGAATCTTGCCAAATCCGCTTCAAGAGGATAATGAGTGTCCGCACTTAGAAGAATATGAACATTTAAAGTGAATGAGTGAAGTCTGCTCAGCATGTTAAGTCTGAAATGGCAAGAGAAAAGAGGAAGTCTGCCAGCGTTAAAGTGAAATTGAGCTCGCCCCTCATTTGTAAAGGGTGGAGACAGTGTATAGAATTGTTGTGATAGACTATTTCTGATAATAAAAGCTCTTATGCATGATTTGATTTGAACCACTTTTATTGTCAAATAGTGTGCATGATTGCATAACTTCTTCCACCATAGATTGGAGATAGATTAGAATTAGATTACACTTGGAATAAAATTTTCTTTGAAAGTTTGTTAGATGAATGCAAGATTTGATAAGCATTGTTTTATGGTGGAACTTTTGCTCATACTTTCTTTGAACGAATGATTTTCGTTTAATGCGTAAAGTTAGCCTGAGCTTACTCTGTGGATTCTTAACTTCTATCTGGATAAATATTGTTCGATTGGAAGGTAGTTATTCATGATATGAAAACCATAAGCACATTTCCTTGAAGATTGCAATGGCTTTGCGTAGTTGGCGCGATTCCTGCGTGGCGAAACAAAGTTTGGTTTCATTTCACCAAGTCAATACCGTCTCTTGAATTCTTAGGAAGTAGATTAGAACTTCTGACCCCTTGTCTCCTTTTTCAGTTTGTTTGATCTACAACCCAAATAAAAGACCTTCATTGTCCAGACCTTCATTATGAATTGAAAAAATCCAGCGTAAGTCCCCTTGTGATTACTAGCAAATCACAATGCCCATTGAGCTTACCACATGTCAAGACTTGACATAAGAAATCTTGGAATCGCCATGTGATCTTCTCGCAATCTTAGCATTCGGGGTGGTTTTTCAAGAGAGGATAGGGTGTCTCTAGGAATTTTTATTCTGATGTACGAGTGTGTCATAAAACACGCATCAACAGGTTAAAGATAAGGATTTGACAATGCTTTCCCTCAACGGTTTGCCATTGTCTTGGGAGTCCTATATTCAAGGAATTAGTGCAAGGTCCAAACTCCCAAAGTTCGATCATTTGAGGGCTGATTGCATTCATTATGCATCAAGATTGATGGTTAGAGGTGTTGGCCAAAATTCTACTAATGAAGAGATTCATGTTCTTGCCACCCAACCTTCGAAGAAGAAAGGAAGAAGTGGAAAGAAGGGATTCTTCAAGAGGAATCAAGACAAAGGAAATGATGGTGCTCCCCCTTCCAAGAAGAAGTGAGACTTTTCCAAGATTCAATGCTTTAGGTGTGATAATTTTGGTCACTTTTCCAAACATTGTTCAGATAGACCTAAGCATCAAGCCTCCATTGCAGATGCAGATGATGTTTCTCCATAGAAGAATGAATATTTTTTTTGCTTAGCATTGTCAAGCAATGTACCCACTGACACCAACACTTGGCTGATCGACAGTGGTTTTCTCAGAAAGAGGGAGTTGATTATGAAGAAATATTTGCTCTTGTTGCTCGATACACTTCTGTTAGAACTATCATTGCCCTTGTTGCATCAAGATGATGGAAGATTCATCAAATGGACATGAAGACAACTTTTCTCAATGGCATGATTGAGGAAGAAGTTTACGCCGAAAATCCTAATGGTTTTGAGAGGTTCATGGAAGGAGTCACATGCGTGCTTCGAAGAAGGCCTTGTATGGTCTTAAGTGCTCCTCGCATGGCACGAAGGATTGACCCAAGACTGCCTAGTTTGGGCTTAAAGAATGATGTTGATTCACCCTACTTCAAGGTAATCAATGGTGATGCATTAATATTATACCTCAATTCATGCTTCTAGTTGCATATATATATATATATATATATATATATATATATATATATATATATATATATATATATATATATATATTATTTTACATGTTTTCCATTGTTCGGGCTTCCCACCGGGTAGTGGGGTAAATTGTTAGGGTAGTGTGTGGAATGAGGGGGGCAACAAACCTGTAATTGAAATCTTTTTCATCTATCAGCAGCATCTAGTTGTTACTTATGCAATGTGAAGTAATGCTTTGAGTTTGAAAGATGTGCAATGCAATGTACCCACAACATGAATAAATTTTTAATTATTAGTTATGTAATGTGAAGTAATTGCACAACTACTCTCGGGTTGACTTTGTAAAACTATATTGTAATTGTAATTTTTCATGTATCAGCATTCTAGTTGTTACTTATGCAATGTAAGCAATGCTTTGTTTAAAATATGTGCAAATGTAATCAGCAAGTAACATGGATAAAACTTACATAATATAACCATTCTCCTTTTATAAGCATAAAATCAAGATATTTAACCATTGCTCACTTGATTAAATTTTCAAAGAGTTTAATTATGCACATGAGGAGGCAATTAAATTTTATCGCCTAACTTCTATATATCAAATTATCCACAACCAAGTGTATGTCCATATACAAAAAATGGCATCAACACCAACTCAAACAAAATTTTACAATATGTGCATATGTGCCATCTCAGATCTATTCACATTTACATTGCCAAAAATGTCTATCTCATCCTAAACTACTATGGATCATCAAAATGGAGCCTCTTTGAAGCACTCGTTGCCTCTGAAGGTAGCTGCACAAGAAAAAGTCAAACCACAATTGAGATTAGTTATACCATATAATTTAAAATTGAATAATTAACATCAAAATCAATATACATTAAATTATAATTGAACTCTAAAATTGTAATCTTGATTACCTGAAATATCCGTCTCTTCAAAGGGTCAGGAGTTCTAGAATATGCCCCTCTCAAAGAACCGACCAAACCATCTTTGTAATTTCAATCTATATAGGTGAACAAAAACATAAAAGTGATCCAAGCTAGCACGCCACCGTCGCATTAGGAACATATAAATACCAAACACAAAATAAAATGAACACATACTTCTTTAGGTTGATCTTTTTATTTATCTCCTTTAGGTGTTTTGACACCTCCTCCTTGAGGTGCTTCAACACCTACTCCTTCAAGTGTTCCAATATGTACTGCTTCAGGCATTGTGGCACTTGTCAACAAGGACGTATAGCTCATAATTCCCTGCACATAAAAATGACAAGTACATATGAAACTACCAATCTATGTCGATGTATGTATAATCAATATAAGATCTTAAAATTATTAATTCAATCAAATTTGAGTTCAATTACCTTCCCCTTATCCAGCATTGCACTTCCATAATCTGGACAAGGTTGCACCTCGCTCGCACTAGGTATTTCCTACAAGAGGAAAATAAGATAAACATATAAGTTATTATATAATTCCATTAATGACAATTCAAATGACAAGAAAGTATATAATAAATAAATGTAAATGAGTGAGTGAAAAATATATATTGTGTGTGTGTCGAGGCCAAATGAAATGGCCCTCAGGGTGCTATCCGTCACTTGTGTCAACTCCTCCTCGAACATCAACTGTTAAATAGACCATGTAAATAAATATTAGTACATTATACTATCTTTTATTAATATTCATTTAAAAACAAATGCAAGTTATGAATTCACAACTTAAATTTTATCTATGTCACTATTCCAATGTCCCCCTCTCTAGCAGGAGAGGACTCTGTACGGTGTGCTCCACTCCCCCGTGTTTGATCTATAATTTCCACATCATGGAAGTCATAATCGAAAGTGTCCAAGGGATGCTCAATAGGCTGTACAAGAGGACCCAAGAATATCTGGTGGCACATGGAGCAAGTATGTGGTACACAAATATGTGGACCTGACAAGGATGATGCAGCAACACTCGAGCCATCACCAACATCACCAGAATGTGGCTAAGCTACTACAGAAGCATGCGAAACCAAAAGACCACTCAAAGAGTGAATAGTGTGGATAGTCTGTGTGGCCACATCCTGCATAATATCTAGATGGTATACTGAAGGTGGCAGAGGAAGGGGAGGAGGGGGAACATATGGGTGGGGTATTACTCTAATTGCCCCTGGTCTACCCTGGGACATACCTCCACCAATGCCCTGGAAGGGTTTAATGTCAAAGTGATTGACATGATGCCCTAACACAAACTTAGCATATAATTTTTTTATAAAGTAAAATGGTATATCACAATTGTTGTTTAGTGGTTTCAAAAAAACCATACACCAACGATCCCAAAAGTTTTCTACAATGTCTCTATGAGTGCACCATTTTATAGAAAGTTTTGGTTTATTAACATTAATTGGAAAACCAGTGTGAGGGTTAACAAATAAAGAGGCTATTTGGGCTTTGGTTATACCGAGATCTTTCACATCATCATAGGACAATCCACATGCATAATATTCTCTCATGTCTTCTCACCATGAATGAAAGGCATTATGTTGTGAGGAAAGGGTTTCTATGTTTTTAATTATTTCTTTCATTGTGTTTGACATCTCAGATAATTGAGGGACTTTCGTATAAACTTCAGAAATGCCCCTTAATTGTTGCAATTTTTCACAAATTAATTCTTCAATTGATGGCTGTGGAGGTGGTGGAGCATTTGGAATTTGTGTATTTTCATTGTCAGCAGCCATAATGCCTAATTAAAGTTAAAAAAAAAAAACTAATTAAAATTAGACAATATAAATGAAAATATTATAAAAATACCCTAGTTTTTAAAAAAAATCCAACAAAAACTCTAGTTTTTAACAAAAATCTATAAAATTCTCTAATTTTTAATCCAAATACATAAAAAACACTATTTTTAAATCAAAATCCATTACAAACATTCAATTTTCATCAAAATCTATTACAAACATTCAATTTTCATCAAAATCCATACTAAACTCAATTTTTTCATAAAAAATCTATCAAAAACCCTATTTTGAAAAAAATCTATAAAAAATTAACTAAAATTAAACAAATCTAATTGAAAATTTGATTAGAGCAAAGAAAAACCAAGAATCTAACCTTTTGAAGATGGATTTGCACGAAATTGGATATCTGATTTGCAGAATGAAGTTTTCACTATGCGCCCGCGGTTAAACAAATGTGAAATGAGTTTTAATCAGGCCGAAATGAAATATATTTGTGTGCCGCAAATCAGATATCTGATTTGGATTGGATATCCGATTTGGATCGGATATCCGATATGGAAATCTATGTTTGGGTTTTGCTTCGGTAGTGTGTACTGACACCCAAGCCACATAAAGTCAACTCGGCATTTTCGCATTTTTGAGTCAATGAAACATGTAATTTTATCTCCATTGCCACTTTTTGGCATACCATGATCCTGCACATACCCATTCAAGAGAAAACATGAAAAGAACAAGAAACTAATGAAAGATAACATGTAACTCAAATTGAACTAGCTAAACTTTCATCCCATAGGGGGAGTGGTGCTCCTTTGATGTGGAAAGAAGCCCTTTCCCAATCCCTTTGATAAGCTTGATGATTTTTTTACGATCCAAGTATGAAAATGACTATAATCTAGCTAAATTGTTTGAAATGATGAAAGCTATGGAGTGAAATGCCTATAATGATAATGCTCTAAGTTGTGGATCCATATTATGAAAATGATGCCTCTATTTATAGAAGCTAAGGGTTGAAGAATGGAGAAAATTGGTGAATGTGGGATAAATTGAGAGCCAATAAGAATGTGCCAAGTGTCACAATTCTATTGGATGAAGTTGGAGCACATTTTGGGAAATATGTGAGTGGAGGAAGATGGAAGAGAAGTAAGTTTTGATGGTTGAGAATTTGAAATTGGTGTAAGAGGAATTGAATGAGATTTGAGAGGATGTAAGAAGATTTGAAAGGTTGTAAGAGAATTTATTGCAAATGTAAGAGGATGTGATAGATTTTTGAAAAACCTTTGGAGGGAAATTGAATAAGAAGTGGTTGAGAGGAATATTCCTTAGAATATGCCTTGGTGAGGATATGTAGATGAATTAAATAATTAATTGAAATTATTTTTATGTGCAACTTGGTTAGTTGACCATGAGTTGATTTAACTCTTAAGGAGATAAAAGCTGGAGGAATTGATAATGATGATTAGAAAGATAATTTAGGATTAATTAATCCAAAATTAATTAATTGGAGTTAATTAGGAGATGTGACATTTGATTTGATTGATTTTAATCAAATAGAAGGATTAAAAGAGGATTTAATTAAATGAATTGATTTAATTAAATATGATGAAAATTAGTTAGAAGAAGGGTGAATTAATCCAATAAATTTAATTATTTGATTAATAATTGAATTTTCTAAATTTAATTAAATAAAGTTGATTATTCAATTAATTGATCAATTTGAGATGATTTCAGAAGAAACGGTGTTAGTTGATCAGAATTAGATGCATAGTATCAATCGAGACTTTTTTGGTGTCTACACTTGTTTCAGAATAGACCCTCCTAAAATAGACCACTACGCTGAAAAGAGGCTCAATTAGCCCTATTTTCCAAAGCAACACCAAACCAATCACTCTTCCAGCCTCAAGTCTCCATTGGAGGACCTGAACCAGGTTACAAAAGGTCTAAATCAATGATTTTTTTCCAAGGGAATGCCCACAAATTTATCAAACTTCAAAACTCTTACTTAGGCCTATTAGGCTTGCCACATAGTGGTTTATTGAAACTACCAACTCCAAGCCTCCACTCTATATACCAACACTTCAGTCACATAAAAAATGAACTGCACAAGCTTTTCCCATTTTTACATGATCAATTCCAAAACTTTTGAACAAACCCTAGCATCTACACCTCTCATTTACATGAAAACAAGTGAAATTCACCCTAGAGCATCACCATATCAGCCCCAAACCTCCTTCTCTACTTCTAAAAACCTACAACATGAAATAAGACCTTAACTAACACCATCCAACTAAATTTCAAAACATTTCATTGATGGAATGGTCTCTTATAGCATTTTTACTCCTTCAAACCCTCTAAAACAGAGTTTTCAAGCCGTTATTAGTAAAATGGAAATAAAAACCTTGAATATTTATGAAATCAACTCAAATCAGAGCCAAAATGGAGTTAGTTCATGTCTCTACCCACTTCCAAACACTTTATATCAAAAAATAATGAGTATCGGTCCGTACAGAAGCCCGTAGCAGCAAAATTCAATGGAAACACATAGAAAATGGAAGGTTTCTTATTGCTTTCCAACAAAAATGAACACTAGAACTCTGCTTCAAGGTTTGTGAGGAATATTTAAATCCTACACACCAAAAATCAACCAACCCAATCAAATCAAACCACCATTTAAACTTCTATACCGTTGGACTTCCTATTTCTTGCATTTTTTCAATTTTGTGCATTACAACATTATAAAGATTTACAACATTTACAAAATGAACCCCATATGACTCCAAGTACATTAAAAATGGTCTATTATGACCTTATTACATGACATTTAGACTCAACACACCAAAAAATTAACCTAAGACAATATTTACATAAGTTGACATGGTGCCCCTGCACCACCTTTTGATCTCCTAGAATCTATTGACGTGTGGGAAAAGAGAGAAAGATTAATCTATGAAACTGAAGGTAACTTGAACAGTAAATTATTTCTAGGAGGTGATGCACTAGAAAAATACTACTATGCAGACTTTCTCACAACTAATATTCTCATAAATCTGTTAATACAACTCAATTTGAGCACCTTGAACACAAAAATAATTCATTAAAAGGCTTTGTTTAACCTTTTCTTACTAAGGAAAAAAGGGTTTTCAAAAATTAAGAGAAAAGATAAACTTATGAGCACAATCAATGACCTATGACAAACTACTATTGTGTACAAGCATTAGTAAATGAGATAGAAATTTAAAGGTTTTTGATATTGAAACACATCAAACTTGCATCAAATCATTTAAATGATACAAAACACCATAAATTGTGAAGGAAAACTCGATCTCTACTGAATACTCTGAAGGAAAACTCTACAAAATCTAAACAATATGCTGAAAATAAAGTACTAAGTTGTATATTAATCAACTGTAAATGAGTTACAAGATAATCTCTTTATAGGATGGAAAAGAAAAAAACAAGAACTCTAGAAAAATACTAAGTCTTTTCCAATATATACAAAAGATGATAACTCTAAGGCGCTAAGAGGTGGAATTGAAATCCAACTGAAAGTGTAAAATATCTCTGAAACCCTTCTCATGAGAAAAGAAGAAAATCCTCGAAAAAAGGGCCCACAACTAAAGTAAACTAAACTCTAAATGTTGCAAAATCCTCCCCTCAATGTGCATGATCAAAAGACCCTCAAAACTGATGTGAAACTGAAGATATGTCTCAAAAATATCCATGAATAATGGCAATACTTCAAATGACTCCTGCTGACTTCAGTCCTGTTTCACTTGTATTTCTTGCATGAATTTTGTAAAAAGGTATTTTAATTAAATATTAAAGATAATCGATGTGATTATTTTAATATTTATCATGTGATTTTTCTCCTTTTTACACATTACATGTTAAATATTAAGGTAATATTACCTTTAATATTTAATTACATTGTTTATTTTTTGTCAAAAATTATGTAAAAAATACAAGTGAAGACTCCATTTCAAAATCAATGATAATTTTGAAATATGACTTCAAAAACTCAAGGTATTTTTAGATCATTAGGTTGATTGACTTAATAAGTCAAGACCATGGGGTGATAATGTGAAATTATTTTCATTTAAAACATAGTCAAATCTATGGGTGCGTCCTCCTCTATCACAAATCTGGTAACTGTTGTCCATTTTTGGAACCTTTTCAAGGCTTCTTGGTTCCGACTATGAGTAATTTTCTAATGTATTTTTTCTCCTTTACCACTTGTCGACGTCTTTCCTCCATCAGGTGCCACCATGAGATGGATTTGGCTTGGCTTCGGAGTCTTTAGAAGACAGGTTGGACTGTATTTTCTCCTAGAAAGCAAATGAACACGAGTTTATAGCCTTCAAATCTTGCACTTATCATTTATTTTTTTGTTGGTAAAAGCTTGATTCGAACTCAAAAGGCTACAAGAATGAATGTATATTCTTGTATCTCCATGCATGTTTTTTCAAAAACCTCAATATTCCATATTCTATGGTTGCACCTTGAGGAATGCTCTCTTGGGTATTTTCATATTGAATGGGCTGGAGGGTTTTTCCTTTATTTTTGAGAGAAAAATATTAGTGTTTCTTTTCTTGCTCTACTTATGAAATACTTTCATGCTTTCTTGAATGAATGGAAACATCTATAAGTAATGCTGGGTATTTTTTTTTTACTATATGTAAACTCTTTTTCTTAATAAGAAAGGTCTTGAACCTACAATGGAATGATGGTTTCAAAACCTCATTTGTATAGAGGCCTTGTCTTTGCTCTATCTGGACATTCTCTTCATCTCATTTCATTGCATTAAAACTTGCAAAAAAACCTCATTCTGAGTTTGCAAACAAATGAATTTTTGGCTTTCTCCTTTCATTCTATAGCAACTCCTTGATAATGGAATTTATGGGTTTCTATACTTCACTCCACAGGTCGAGATCTTAATTTGTTTTATATATCTGTAGCATATGGTATTCAATGATAATAGAATTTTGATGACTTCCCAGAAGTAACCTTAATGAAAGAGACTCTGGAAACTATGAAAAAGGCACTAGCTTTGTTATCTCCATTTGGCATTGACCTTGTATGAATTGTCTGTACCTGCACATTGAAGCTTGTCTCATTATTTGTCATTTATAATTATGAAATTCCTCTTTCGATGTCCATCTCTTGCAAGATGATAATTGTCGTTAAGTTGGAATGTGCTTAACATAATGTATCTCATTGTATTATTGAATGAATCTTCATCCCTATCCCTCTCAAGAACTAAGAGGGCAACATGTTGGGCTCAACCCTTGTGGGATCCCATTTTTCTCCACATGCTGAAATGTTAAACATGATGAATCAACAATGAAACATGTACCTATATCCACACAATAAACAAACATGTTAGATAAAATAGATACATCTCCTGATGATTTTCTTTGGATATCTTGGATACAATTGTTCATTTTTCTTTTCCCCGACCAATTATAAGGTAGCAAGTATTTCCTTGATTAGATATGCATAGAATAATGAATAAAACCCTGAGCTCTAACATCAATATTATTTCACCCTTGCAGATTTCTCTCTTGGAGCTACACCTGGACAACTCAACAATGCTGACACAATATTTATCAATGTGATTCATCATTCACTAGGCAATGACAAGTCCCATTTCTAATTTTATGCATTTTTTTCATGTATTTACTTGTTATCTTATATCTCTTCAGATACAGTTACTCCCACGGCTTGTCTGGGATTACATAAACATTTTCTTTTAAATATATCAGCTATTTCATATCATGCAATAACTTATGTATTTTCATTTGTGAATCACTTAACATAATATGAAATAACTGAAGAAAATCTATTTGAAGCATATGTTTAGAATCATGAAGAAATAATAGTTTTTAAATACCTCATTTCTAAACTACATTGTTTTATATTGAATAAACAACAATAACATATTTGAAACATAAACTACGAAAATTAGTTTAGCTTCACAAAGATGTCCTTTGAATCTCTGCTTTCTTAATGAAGCCTGATTTGTTGATTTGTCTGGATTGTACAACAAATTTACTCAAACTGTTGCATGATTTTGATAAACCAATTTTAAAATTCTTCATCCAAAAAGCCGATGTTGATTGGATTTTTTATGCATCAAAATTTTCCTACCCCTTTTAAACAACTGCCTAACAAAAATTTGCTAATTGAGCTGGAATCTAAAAATTAGTAATATTTTTGGTGACCTCCTAGGGGTGTTTTCCTAGTAAACAAATAAGATCAATTTCCTTGCTTATCCATTGGGCATGGAGTCCATTCTTTTGTCCTTTTTGAATCAAAACTTATGTAACTTAGTTGTTTGGAACGATACAACAACAAACAAAACTGAAAGAGATTAGCATAACTTTATTTAAGATAGAGCTAGAAAATGATGCACAACAAACAATATTGAAATGAAATGTGCCATGGGAACTTATTAGCTTGAAAACTACCCTACCATACACTAACCAACAGTGTTAGTGCTCAAATATGTCCATTGACTAGCTGTAAGAAATAGCTACCCCTCCTTAACAACAAACGCTGATTTACATACTTATGAACAACTGAAACTAGACGAAGCACAAAAAGATACTCAATAAACTGGTGCAATACTTCATAAAGAATGTAGAAAAACTAACTCATTATTTGAATATGTCCAGCCATGCTACTAGTTTGGAGTGAATGGATAAGTTGAACCTGTTGTCCTTTCGTTGAAACTTCATCAAGTATGCTTGGAATCTCAGTCCTAGAAAGATGCTTGATTGGGCATCCTTTCGAAATGATAAACTGATAATTATTTTTGCTAGATTCTCCTTTGTCAATTATTTTTTCAACCACAACCTCTTTGATCACTTGGCTATGTTGATCCCAAACCTTTTCCTTGCAAGATGATAAGTTATTAATAATGTTAGAGCAAAAATTTTCAATGATAGTTGAGAATAAATCCTCTTCACGAATAATTTCATCATGCAATGCATGCTCTAACATATCCTCATGATGGCTTTCATAGCTCGTACCTTCAAAATCTATGATTTGTTGCTTTTCTCTCTCTACTTGATCAACCTTTTCTTCTGAATCAACCTCTTAACCTTTCAAAACATGACTGTCCTCATTATTCACTAACTTGGGCTTGTGATTGCTACTAGAATTCAATAGAGTGGCAAGCTCTCTACAAGCCAAAAAAGTAGGATCTTGACAATCAAACATTGAGATGTCTTGAAAAGATTGATCATCTTCAATTAGTTCACTTGACCGCTCTTCAAGGCAAGCTGCTTTAGTTTCATCCAGGCTAGCCTCTTCATTGTAGTACAAAGGAAGTTATGAAAGAAAATTTGATGCTTCATCTTTTTGGAGAACTTGATCTAGTTTATCTTCATGTTCAACATGACAGTCATTCAAATCTTCATGCAAAACGAGCTTGTCAGATTACAAAATAAAACCATACTTTTTCTATTTTATATGGATTGAGATTTTATCTTCATCCTTGATTTCATGGACCAATAACTCATAATTTTTTTTAACATGTTCTTCCTGTTCCAAATCAGTTGGTAAGTTGAACATTTGTATGCTCTCTTCTTCATTGTCAACAAATCTTTAGGTAGCTTATCAAACAAGGAAATTGAATCTTCCTCCTCATGTGGTGATTTGTTTTAGGATCTATGAAAATTGCTATTTGGATGCTTTAACAATTACAACAATTTCTTCAAGATTTACAACAAACATTAACACACAAAACTTGAATAAATAAACACAAATAAAAAAGTGATGAAATCAGAACAAGAGAGAAGAGAGAAATTCAAACAAAGTTGATAACGGAGTTCACCATAAAAATGACTACATCTTCGGGCCCCTCTCAAATGAGTGGACCAATCCAATTAATTCTCTAGAAAATCAATACATAGCTCTGGCATGGTTTCTCCCTGGTTTGCAAGAAATTTGAAAAGCTCCTCTAAAGTGCGAAGGAACAATCTCCTTGAAAGCACAAAATTTGAACAAAATTTCACCAAGAATAATTCTCTCTAAGTCACCACTTACCCAAACTCCTAAGCTACCCCCTTTTTATACAAGAAATTTACTCAATTTGGTTACTAACCAATTGATTTTACAATATTACCCATACAAGTACAAATCTCCCATAATCTCCCTTTTTTTACATATGAAAACAATAATCCCCCCCTTAAAGTAATCCTCAAATCTTCAATAATTCGTTAAAGCCCTTTAACATGTTATTCTTGGGCCTTAGAGGTTTTATTTCAACCTCTTTACCAAATTGGAGGATTAAAAATTTTAAATATTTGGGTGAAAATTTAAAAATAAGAGATTTTGGTTTTCGGCTTTTATCAAAACCAACCAATGCCAATATAATTTTACAACCATTGATTTATTTTAAGCCTCCTTAACTATCATGTAAAAGGCTTCTAAAATTTTAAAAGGATTAAAATCCTCATTTATAGGGATTATTATATTTAGGAGAATTAAACCTTATTTAAATATTTATGTATACAGAGGGATTTTCCTTTTCATGAAGAGTGGGAAGGAAAGAGGATTTTAAGGTATGGATTAAGGGATCAAATACCACTAAATCCTCCTTACTATTATTTTTTATTTTTTATTTTTTTAAACCATACGTTTTTTTTCTTTCTAATAATTATGGTTTAATCCTTATTTATATCAACTCACTACTCTTGCCACATCACATGCCATGTGTCCCGCCAAGTGTCAAGTTTTGGTGATGCCACGTCATCATTTTGACCAAAACTTTGACTTCCCATAATTCCTTCATACATAATCCAATTTGCACGAAACAAACATTGTTGGAAAGCTCTTGACAAGCTCTTCGAATTGATTTAAACTTTGACCACTTTTATGATGTTGAATTTTGACCCTTTTTTCTCTCTGACCTGGTCCTTGAGTTGACCAAGGTTTTACCAAGCATATCTTGGGCTCTATAGCTTCGTTTGACTTCATTCGAGTTGCATTGGAGTTAGAATTTCAGCCCAACCTAGTGATGTCAATTCTAGAGACAAATGAGAAACTTCAAATTTTGACGAAGATCCTCTAGATCATGTGGTACCTTGTCCAATGAAACCTTGACAATTTGTCTTTGCAATAGAATACTTTCACCTTGTAGCCTTTCCATTTTGCTTTCATTCATCTTATAAAAAGTGTTAGAAAAATTCTCAAACAAATCAAAGTGTAAAGGATTCAATGTCAGGCCTGAACCAACCTCCTCTACACATGTGTTATGTTCATTTTCAACTGGGAACACATTATAAACAACAACCACCTTTTGCTCCACATGTGATTTCTCTAACTGGGTGGCATGAAAGGGACTGCAAGAACCCTCAACTACTGAAGTAGGATCACTAAGTTCATTATTAGGTGTTTCAAACTGCTTTTGACTATGAATTGGTTGCTATATTGAAGGAGCACTCCTAAAACTTGGAATTTTGATTGGTTTGGAATCTATAACCCCTTGCTCCAAATCAATCTTTTTCTGCTCTAATTAGTAATACTTACAGCTAAATGTAGTGGATTTATACCTTCAATCTTCTCCATGATCAATGGGCTGGTCTGAAACTATACTAGGCTATACCTGATTACTTTCCTCAACTTCCAAAGGATGTAGACTTATGAAATTTAAAATTTCAAGCTGAAAAGGATGATTTGCATAATCAAGAGGCTCCTTTTGCTTAAAATCTGGAATGACATACTTACTAACCTCATCTTGCAAGGGCTAATCTAGAATGATAGGAGTAGTTTGGACCTCATGATGTTGTGTTCAATCAAACAAAAACTTTATTTTCTTCTCTTTTGTTGCTAACTCCCTTTCAATCTTTTCTTCAAACTGTATCCTTTGTGTTTCCAATTCCTGTTCATGAAGGTAGGCCTAATAGTCTAACTTTTGTTGCTACAAATCAAGTTCTTGCTGCCTCCTGAACTCTTCCATTTTCTTTGTGATGTTTAACAATATGTCCTTGGTTTCATTCACACTATTCTTCATATCCTTAACCTCCAAATCTTGGAGGTGATCAAGGGAGTATTTAAATTGATTTGACATTAGAGATGTTTCTTGAGGCTGATTTTGGACATATAAATGTTGATATGAAGGTTAAGTAGGGATGGGTGGGAGGTAAACATGTTGAGCATGCTGATACAGTTCTATTGCATGGCTATTTGGGATAAAACCATCAGCATGACTAGCCTGATATGGCTGATAAGGGTGTGGATAGGTAGGATAATCATGAAATGGAGGTGGGAACATGCTCTTTTCATAAAAAATTGACATGTTAAAAAATTTGAAACTTGGAAAACCTTTTGAAATCAAAGTGAATCAGATTTCTTTTGCAAAGATCAAACATACCAACACTTTATCTACCTGAAACTAGTAGATTGTGCTCAGAGTTGCCAGGTATAAATTGTAACCTTTGAAAGGTAAAAAGTGTGACTATATATACCAGAACAACAACTTGCAACTTGAATTATTTCTCTGAAGTGAACATTAGGGTCCCACCGAGTGTGCCAAAAACTATTATCATGAGGGATTACACCAGAATACAAAACTATAAAGCTCAACAATCCCATGTAACATGGAAACACTTTCAAGCCTGTGGGTTGCTCATAACGAAAGTGAATCTCCAAATTATGGGTTGGTTCCCCTTTTGATCTCCTAGAATCTAATGACTTGTGTGGGAAAAGGGAGAAAGATTAATCTATGAAGCTAAAGGTAACTTGAATGGTAAATTATTTCTAGGAGGTGATGCACTGAAAAAATTCTACTATGCAGACTTTCTCACAACTAATATTCTCATAAATTTGTTAACACAACTCAATTTGAGCACCTTGAACAGACAAATAATTCATTAGAAGGTTTTGTTTAACCTTTTCTTACTAAAGAAAATAAGGTTTTCACAAATTAATAGAAAAGATAAACTTATGAGCACATTCAATGACCTATGACAAATTGCTATTGTGTACATGCATCAACAAATGAGATAGAAATTTAAAGGTTTCTGATATTGAAACACATCAAACTTGCATCAAATCATTTAAACAATACAAAAAACTAGAAATTGTGAAGGTAAACTCTATCTCTACTGAATACTCTGAAGGAAAACTCTACAAAATCTAAACAATATGCTAAAAATAAAGTACTACTATATATTAATCAACTGTAAAAGAGTTACAAGATAATCTCTTTGTAGAATGCAAAGGCAGAAAACAAGAAATCTGGAAAAAGACTAAGTATTTTCCAATATATACAAAAGGTGATAACTCCAAGGCACCAAGAGGTGAAATAGAAAGCCAACTAAAAGTGTAAAATATCTTTGAAACCCTTCTCACGAGCAAAGAAGAAAAGCCTCGAAAAAAGGGCCCACAACTGAAGTAAATTGAACTACAAATGTTGCAAACTCCTCCCCTCAATGCACATGATCAAAAGACCCTAAAAAATGATGTGAAACTGAAGATATGTCTCAAAAATATCCATGAATAATGCGGATACTTCAAATTGACTCTCGCTGACTTCAATCATGTTTCACTTGTATTTCTTGCATGAATTTTGGAAAAAAGTAACTGTTTAATTATATATTAAAGATAATTCATGTGATTATTTTAATATTTATCATGTGATTGTTCTCCTTTTTACACATTACATGTTAAATATTAAGGTAATATTACCTTTAATATTTAATTAATTTTATTTTTTTGTCAAAAAATATGTAAAAAATACAAGTGAAGACTCCATTTCAAAATCAATGATAATTTTGAAATTGACTTTACAAAATTAGGATTTTTAGATCATTAGGTCGATTTACTTAATAATTCAAGACCATGGGGTGATAATGTGAAATTATTTTCATTTAAAACATAGTAAAAAAATTGACCAAAAAGATTAGGGAATTGAAACAAAAGTATATAAACCCTAATCATTTCTCATTATTCACCATACACGTTCTTGTGTGCCACCATGCTTCTAGTAGAGGTTTGATAGCTCAAACCTGTTCACCATTCTTCTGCTATTTTTGAAGATCTTATTCAAAGATTTCTACACGAAATCTTTGGGTGCATCCTCCTCTATCACAAATCTAGTAACTGTTGTCCATTTTTTAAAGCTTTTCAAGCCTTCTTGGCTGCGGCTATGAGTAATTTTCTGATGTATTTTGTCTCCTTTCCCACTTGTTGGTGCCTTTCCTCCATCTAGTGCCACCATGAGATGGATTTGGCTTGGCTTTGGAGTCTTCAGAAGGTGGATTGGATTGTATTTTCTCCCAAAAAGAAAATGAAGGTGAGTTTACAGCCTTTGAATCTTGCACTTGTCATTTATTTTTCTATTGGTAAAAGCTCAATTTGAGCTCAAAAAGTTGCAAGAATGAATGTATATTCCTATATCTCCATGCATTTATTTTCAAGAACCTCAATATGCCATATTCTATGCCCATGGATTGAGGAATGCTCTCCTGGGTAATTGTATATTGAATAGGCTAGAGGGTTTTTCCTTTTTTTCTTAGAGAAACATATTAGTGTTGCTTTTGTAGTTCTACTTATGAAATACTTCCATTCTTTTCCTGAATGAATGACCACAACTATGAGTAATGTTGGGGTTTTTTTTTTTCACTACATGTAAACTCTTTTTCTTAAGAAGAAAGGTCTCGAAGCTACAGTGGAATGAGGGTTTCAAAACCTCATTTGTATAGAGGCCTTGTCTTTTCTCTATCTGGACATTCTCTTCATTGCATTTCATTGCATCAAAACTTGCAAACCAAACTCATTCTGAGTTTGCACAAAAAATGAATTTTTGGCTTTCTCCTTTCATTCTATAGCAACACCTTGATAATGGTATCTATGGGTTTATGTACTTCACATGCCAAGATCTTCATTTGTTTTATACATCTTACAGAAAATAGAAAGGTCTCAAACCCTCTGTAGCATATGGAATTCAATGATAATATCATTTTGATGACTTCTCCACAAGTAACCTTAAGGAAAGAGACTCTGGAAACTATGAAAAAGGCACTGGCTTTGTTATCTCCATTTGGCATTAAGCTTGTATGAACTATTTGTACCTACACATTGAAGCTTGTCTCATTATTTGTCATTTATAATTATGACAATCCTCTGTCGATGTCCATCTCTTGCAAGATGATGATTTCCTTTAAGGTGGAATGTGCTTAACATAATGTATCTCATGGTATTATTGAATGAATCTTCATCCCTATCCCTCTCAAGAACTAAGAGGGCGGCATGTTGGGCTCAACCCTTGTGGGAGCCCATTTTTCCCCACATGTTGAAATGTTAAACATGATGAATCAACAATGAAACATGTGCCTATACCTGCATAGTAAACAAACATGTTAGATAAAATAGATACATCTCTTGATGATTTGCTTTGGATATCTTGGATACAACTATTCATTTTGCTTTTCCTTGACCAATTATAAGGTAGCAATTATTTCCTTGATTAGATATGTATAGAATAATGAATGGAACCCTGAGCTCTAACATCAATCTTATTTCACCCTTGCAGATTTCTTTCCTGGAGCTACACCTGGACAACTCAACAATGTTGGCACAGTCTTCAACAACGGGATTCATCATTGACTAGGCAATGACGTGACCCATTTCTAATTTTATACATGTTTTTTCTTGTATTTACTTGCTATCTTATATCTCTTCATATACAGTTACTCCCATGATTTGTGTGGGATTACAAAAACATTTCCTTTTAAATATATTAGCTATTTCATATCATAAATTGACTTATGTATTTTCATTTGTGAATCACTTACATAATATGAAATAATTGAAGAAAATCTATTTGAATCATATGTTTATAATCATGAAGAAATAACAACTTTTAAATACCTCATTTCTGAACTGCATTGTTTTATACTGAATAAACAACAATAACATATTCGAAACAAAAACTACATAAATTAGTTTAGCTTCACAAAGTTGTCCAAGTTGAATGTCTACTTTCTTAATGAAGCTTGATTTGTTGATTTATTTGGATTGTACAACTTTACTCAAATTGTTGCATGATTTTGATAAACCAATTTTAAAAATCTTCATCCAGAAAGCCAATGTTGATTGGAAGCTAAAAATTAGTAACATTTATGTAGACTATTGTCATGTGGGACCCTTAAAACTCTTTGATTTCACCCTCACTAACAACTTAGGATTTTGGTGTAGTGGCAGTCGGTCTATGTCAATAAAATTTGTGACTCCACCAGGGAGGGTTCGACTCTCACTCTTGACACTCTTTCTGTCTCGTAGTCGACTATGTTTATTGACCTCTTGACTGGGGAGTAAATTATTGTCACGTGGGATCCTCAACCCTCATCGATAACCCTTAAACCTCTCTGATGTAACCCTCACTAATAGCTTAGGATTTTGGTGTAGTGGCATTTGGTGTATGTTAACAAGACCAGTCCTTATTATAAGCTTCCCAAAAAGTATAATTTTAAATATATTTAATTTGATTATTATATTAATTTTTTATTTTTTGTGAATGTAGGTTTTTCACTAAAAATCAAGCTCTCTATTTTATACATATGGAAAAATACTAGACTATAAAAAAAATCTTAAAAACATCTATACACTTGATATTGATGTCCTTGATCCAACAAAAAATGAAAAAATAAATTTTGATACATACAAAAAAGGTTACGTGTTAGCAATTAAACCTATGTCTAAATTGTAACTGGTTTGACTTCAAAACTTAATTAAGAAAAAAAAATTCAATAAAACACTATGAAACCAATTGCATGCACTAGATATTGTAGTTACAAATCTAAATTAAAAAAATAATAAAAAAATAATCCTTCATAGAAAAAAATTGTGTTATCAAGTGCACATTGCTCTTTAAAAATGGTGTTTACTGTTAAAAATTAGTTTTTGAAGGAGATGGAAAAATAAATGCAATTTGATTCTAAAATTTTAAAAAATTATATATTTAGAATCTACAAACAAAATGTCACAAATCACTACTTTGCATCATCTTCAAATTCCTCATGGCTTAGCAACAATAGGTACCCGAAAGTGAAGATTTAGTTTAAAAAAATCAGTTCAATGTCAAGTTTGGCCAAAAAGTGTAAACCACTATTGTGGGATCATCCCTATTCATGCATTTTGTATAGTGTGGTCAATTAAGGTCCATGGTAAACTATTTAATTTATCTATAATTAACCTAATATGGCCTTAGTTAGTAGAAGAAAAAGATGAAGAGGAGACTCTCACTCCTATGAATTTATCATAAATTTTCTACTCTTTATGGCTAAGCCTTGCCTCTTTATCTAGGATAGTCATGTTCTTGAATCTTCAATTTTTACTATTAGTTCTCAATGATAAGGACTATGATTTTGAAAACTAAAACCACTTATCACCTACTATGGCTCATCCACTACCATTAATGACAATCCTGCTACATATTCTCTAGTAAGATTTAGTGGATATAATGGTGGGTTCATGATCTCTATTAATGATCTTTATATGAATCTATAACCCTCATGACATTTCCTACTTATAATATACCATATCATTACTTCATCATCATATATGAGTTCTTGTGTAGTTTATGATAGTCTTGAAATATTCCCAATAATGAAAGGTGAATACTAATGTCTCATCTTTATTTATGGCTCTACGGGCACAACTTGCTAAAGGAAAAGATACCTAAGGATCTCAATCATAATGCAACCACTATATTTGTTGTGGTAATCCCATAATAGTGCCATGAATATCTAATCCTCTTCACTTTTTTTATATTCTCATATATCTATATCTGGAATCCATGTAATGTTATTTAATGTATATTTGTCAAAAATGGTCCTTAATCCAAATAATTTCATCTTCTCTCTCCTTCTTATTTGAATAGTGTGCCAAAGATTTGGTATAGGTCTATTAGTTACTACATCAACATGCACACTTAGGTGATGATGCATATTGATATGCTCATATTCCTAAAACATTAAAAGTCTTGTTGCCCATAATTTTTTCCCTCTAGTATTAGTAAAATTGGGTAAATGATCATAGAGATGAACTAGTTCAATTTATTTTATCTCATGAATAGATCATACTACACTATTCCATATCTTGGATAAGATAGAAATGGAAGAAATCCAACCATTTTGAAGAATCCATATATAAAAGGAACACCAAAGACATTTTGTTTCCTTGGACATTGTGCCAATAAGGATATCTAGTAGTGGCACACCCATCATACATGTTCCACCCTCCCAATGGTAGAATACTAGTATAATTATTTTTCTTATTGTTATGTTGTGTAATGCTAATTAGTGACAACATATCTTGCCCAAAGTAGTATTCTCACGATTCCCTACACATCCTTACTTGTGTGATTTCCATCTCTCCTAGGTGAAGGTTGAAGGTGTTAGTGTTAGAGTCTCATCTCTTTGTGAGTGCTGTAAGAATCCAACATCATTGAGACTTTTTTTTTTAGTTCAAGTAATTTATACTTGGTCGAATTTTCTCGCCCTACTCCTTTTATTTTTTAGAAGGTAATTTGAAAATAAATTTTAGTTATACTCACTTTTAAATTCTTAAAAATGCTTATTTTAAGAAATCCCCCCTCAAAAAAAGATATAAAATCTTGGCGAATCTTTCATTTTTTGGAAAAAAAATTGATTTCTATTAGCGAATCTTTTACGTCACTCAAATAATTTTATTGGTGAATTTTTTTGTCACTTAAATTTTATAGAAAATCTTTACAAATCTTGGAAGATAATAGGAAAATACATTAATTATGATAGTGAATCCTTTTATTTTAAAAATAATAATTCTTATGGAAAAGTAGGATCGTGAGGGTGGAAATGATCAATGAGTTTAAGGGGTAGACTCTATTGTATTTAGTTGCCACCAATGATTTAAAATATAATCTCATTACCCTTGTTATATTATGTGAAGTAAAATGTGCTTGCAATCTATAATTCTCATGGGACTTGAAATTGCTTTTGGTTCATTGATTTCCATTGAAATCAACAATCCAAAAGCAATTTCGGGCCCTATGAGCATTATAGATCATGGGTACTTTGTACCTCATGAAATACAATGAGTTCCATTAGATTATATTTTAAATCAATTGTGGAAACTAAATATTGGAAATGTGCCCCCTGAAGAAACTAATAATTATGATATACTATAGGTGAATTAATTTAAATTTCTACTAGAACTAATAAAATCTCTAGGTGAATCTAATCTAATCATGTATTAAATACTGTGGCAAATTTTTGACTTAATTTTTTAAAAAATAAATTCTTTGTTGATTTAAATAAAACTAAAATAATTTTTTTTTTAAAATGTGGTGATTCAAATCATGTTACAACTTAAACTATTTGTCAAATTTTGATTCCCAAGTTTCAACTATTAGCCAATTGACGAATATTCACCACTAAAAGAATCACTAACTCATTAAAGCTTTTTTCTTCTATTCTTGTAGGTCATCAAGATGGAGTACTCATGATGAGGAGATTACACAAAATCAATACTCATGATATATACACATTAAGCAAATCTATATCCCATGTCTAGAAAATATTTAATTTTCATGTTGATTGTTTGATTTTATTTTGATTTGCATTCTTAGAGTACATGACATGCAAGTTAGTGTGGGGATGAAATATAATGATGAAAATTGCATGCCCATGCCATTTTCCTTTATGTGTTGGGCCTATGATAACTAGGTTGTTCTTTATGCATCAACTAGTGTATAAAATGATTTATTCCACATCAAAGTTGGAAAATGATGTGGTCCTATCCCAATCCTATTACTACTCATCTCCAAAAATTGTTTCAGTCCCAAATCCCCCTTTCTTCATTTGTTATAATATTATTTATAATATCTACTATCAATTCTGACTCATATTTAATTTGACTCATTATTTAATTAAATTAAATATTTATGTAAGTGAAGTTTTTTCTTGCAAGTATATTTGAAACTAGGCCTAAAATTTGATGGGTTTGTGAACCATTTTTAATTCTAGACTGTATTTTAAAATATTTAAATTTATTAGACCATATAATTTGAATTATATATTATTAATATAACCACATATATAATACTTTAGATTATTAATAAAATGTTAAAAAAAATTATAAGAAAATATAATATAATATGCTAATTTATAATATATATCATTTTATAATATTTATTATAGAAATATATACTAATTTAAATTATTTTTAAAGATAGAATATATATAATATTTAATTCTTAGAATGTTTTTAACTCTCTAAATATAAGATTACTTTGAATATATTGATTTTTAAGTATATCAATTTAAAATTTTAATTTTAATTGTAATAGTAATTTTTTTTTTTTTCAAAATTTAAAAAATATTGTAATTCATTGCTTTATATTTTTACTTTTTTTTTTTAAAAATTTAGACATAGTATTATTATAAATTTATAATTACATAAAGATAATCAAAGAGGGTTGTTGCTAGGTTGCAACTTATAAGAACCATAGTTATATATAATAAAGTTATATACTTCATGTGTTTACTTCTTTTACTCTTTGCAACCAGCTTCTTGTGCTCACACTCTATTCTTGCATGCACATCCAAATATTAGTGCTCTATGAACTATTTGAAAAAAATTTATACACACACAAAGTTCCCTTGTAGTCTATATCTCTATACTAAGCTTGCATGTGGCTCTTGTGTGAATAGCATGTGATAATGAGCATTTGTATTTATCCTCACTGGTTATGTTGTAGGAAGCTAGAACTCTTGAAGCAATCAAATTTGGTAGTTGCAAAATAACTTCTTAGCAAACTTTTCACTCCATATTGGATTGGTTGGCACAAAAATTTGATTTCTAGCATTTATTGTCATTATGACCTTGATTATTAGAAGCCAACTCTAGTTTTTTCTTTAAGTTGCATAGCTTCTTGCACATACATCACCATGAAAAAATTTCTTTGTCATCATTTCATCTCTACTCCTCTATTATACACTCATATTAAATTTAGGAATAAATGATTCTTATTCTCCATTCACTATTCCACCACAACATTCTTATGCCATTTAATTTTTTCTTCATTTTGTAACCATTAGCAACATCTTTATTTTTACATTTGAATCCATAACAATTTATGCATATGAAAATATCAACGTTTACAACTTTATGTCTAAACAAAATAAATTCATTTTAAAAAAACTTAATTTAAAAATCTTTGAAGATAAATAATAAAAAACAATATAATTTTTTTAAAATAAATACTGCATATCTAACTTTTATTTTATTTTCTTACTATTTATATTTTTCCTCACACATCACCAAAAATCATTAAAAAAAATCATATGATAGACAAGAGTGGCAGTCAAATTTGAAACATGGTCGAGACAATAACACTTAAGTATTAAAACATAAAATACAATTTTTAAGAAATAAAACAAAGGAGATCCATGGCAGATAAGCAATACAGTAAAGTAAGATATAACCATTTTTATTTTTTCCTTAAATTTAACTTTATTTTAGACTGGTGTGAAGTCAATGCACCAAACAATTGACTGCAAAGAAATTATTGCTATTTAGAATGTGGGAGCGTGCAAATTCAAATCAATTAGAACCAATGGAAGAATTTTGTATTACTCATAAGTCAGTGCAGCCATGGAAGTTTCTGAGTTGCAGGTTTGCCTAAATTATGTTGAAGAGTAAAACGTAGAACATTAAGTAACTGCTATCAAATTTGGGTTCCATTTGACATGATCAGCTGTACTTGTATTTCTTCTAGATACTTGACATCATCACTTACGTTCTTTTGAAGTTTAGTGATGTCATGTTTCTGGTTATTCTACTTTGTATACAACTACCACACCGAAGAATACAAACTCAAACTCTCATCTACTCTCTCAGCTTTAAGTCAGTAGCGTTTCATCTCTTAAAAAATTGTCTTATGATTTGCTGATTTTGGTGCGACACAGCTAATCTCCTGACAACACACACCTATGTACATACAAAAACACATAAAAACATCCATAACATGATGAGATAGGGTAGTACAGGGCCCGTTGGATGGGGATAAAAGTGACGAAATCGGCAGACGGGAGCAAACATTACGACGATGAAAGTAAGGAGATAATGCACCATCAGGTCAGTTTTCCCGCTTTTTGTGAGCCAATAAAATTGGGCCCTGTGGCTTGCATGAGAAGCTATCATTTTCAGTGCTTTTTTCTAGCGTAGGAATTGGAGGTGGACCGACATGTGCATTTTCATAAACTGTTGTGTTTTGAGAAAGACGACAGAAAACACTCCGTGTTGTGAGTGTTTTCAGTCTGCACGTTGAAAGCTGAAGGTTGGAGTGCACATGGAGGAGTTGGAGGAGAAAACCGAACAAATCAAGGTGAGGGGTACTAACCAATTGTGTTGTAGAGGGTTTTACAACACTATGTGGGTTGCTTGTTTTTTAACACCTAGGGTTTTCCAACATGAATTTTTACAAAAAAAAATGAATGTTTTGAAAAACTTTTGTAATTTAGATAGTGTCAATGTATTGAAAGACCCCTTCAACATTTATAAGGAATTTAAATTTGAGTAAATATTTCATTTAAATTTCGCATGATTGAAAAAAAAAAGTGCACAAAATAATTCTAATTTGGAAAACACAATGTGGGTTTTCAGTTATTTGAATTTGCATGTTTAAATGTAAAGGGTTGTCTCATGGTGGGTTGCTTGCTTTTTAACACCTAAGGTTTTGCAACATGAAATTTTACAAAATGGAATGAATTTCTTGAAAATATTTTGTAATTTAGACAGTGTGAATATATTGAAAGACCCCTTCAAAATTTACAAGGACTCTTAATTTGAGTAAAAATTGCATTTAAACTTCACATGATTGAAAAAAAAAAAGTGCACAAAATAATTGTAATTTGGAAAACACAATGTGGGTTTTCAGTGATTTGAATCTGCATGTTTAAATGTAAAGGGTTGTCTTATGGTGGGTTGCTTGCTTCTTAACACCCAAGGTTTTGCAACATGGAATTTTACAAAACAGAATGAATGTCTTGACAAAATTTTGTAATTTAGATAGTGTGAACATATTGAAAGGCCCCTTCAAAATTTATAAGGACTCTTAATTTGAGTAAAAATTGCATTTAAATTCTACATGATTGAAAAAATAGTGCACAAAATAATTGTAATTTGGAAAACACAATGTGGGTTTTGAATTATTTGAATCTACATGTTTAAATGTAAAGGGTTGTCTCACAGTGGGTTGCTTGCTTCTTAACACCTAGGGTTTTACAACATGAAATTTTACAAAACAAAATGAATGGCTTGAAAAGATTTTGTAATTTAGACAGTGCAAATATATTGAAAGGCCCCTTCAAAATTTATAAGGACTCTTAATTTGAGTAAAAATTGCATTTAAAAAAATGCACAAAATAATTGTAATTTGGAAAACACAATGTGGGTTTTCAATTATTTGAATCTACATGTTTAAATGTAAAGGGTTGTCTCACGGTGGGTTGCTTGCTTCTTAACGCCTAGGGTTTTGTAACATGGAATTTTACAAAACAATATGAATGTCTTAAAAACCTTTTGTTGTTTAGACACCATGAATATAGTTTGCTTCTTAACACTTGGGGTTTTGCAACATGGAATTTTACAAAACAGTATGAATGTCTTGAAAACCTTTTGTTGTTTAAACATCATGAATATAGTTTGCTTCTTAACACCTAGGGTTTTTCAACATGAAATTTTACAAAACAATATGAATGTCTTGAAAACCTTGTGTTGTTTAGACATCACGAATGTAGTTTTCTTCTTAACAACAGGTTTTGCAACATGGAATTTTACAAAATAGTATGAATGTCTTGAAAACCTTTTGTTGTTTAGACAACACGAATGTAGTTTGCTTCTTAACACTTATGGTTTTGCAACATGGAATTTTCCAAACAGTATGAATGTCTTGAAAACCTTTTGCAATTTAGACAACATGAATGTAGTTTTCTTCTAAAGACAGGTAGGGTTTTGCAACATGAAATTTTACAAAAAAATATGAATGTCTTGAAAACCTTTTGTTGTTTAGATAGCATGAATGTAGTGAAAGACCCCTTTAAAATTTATAACCATTCTTAATTAGAGTAAAAGTTGCATTTAAATTTCCTCATATAATTGAAAAAAATGTACAAAATAATTACAAATTGGAAAACACAATGTGGGTTGTCAGTCATATGATTGTGGTTATCAAGGCATCTTTATCTTTTATAAGTTCTGCAACCGCGCCTTTGACTTTTGATCTATCGAAATGCTTTACATGATCATTATAGGTAAATTGAAGATTTCCTAATTGAGCCTTGAGGTTCTTGATATGAGCCTTCAACTTTTGAACTGCCTCAGATTCTTGCAAACACTCATTTTGTAATGTGTCCATGTGCCCTTTTTCATAAGCAACACCTTCAATTTTTTTGTTTATTTTTTCAACTTTGTGTCTTTTAGATTGCAACTTTTTGTCAACAACATTAATTAAACTCCTTTTATTTCGATGATAAAATATTCTTTCTTCCAACTATTGCTTTTGCTTCTACAAGTTGATTAGCCACACATTTTTCCTCATCCCCACTAAATTGTTACCTATTATCACCCCCTTGGTATTCCTTTTCATGAGCTTCTACCTTCTTTTTCATATCTTTTACTTTAAGCTTTGGAGCAGTTTCTCCCTCATCAACTTTGAGAGTGTCTTTCTAATTAGAGAATGCAATTTTTTTCTGTTTGATAAGTTATTTACAAAATTTGTCTACCTTTTCACATAGGAATTTCATGTCTCTAGCCAACTAATTCTCTTTTTCTGCACTAAGATTTTATTTTTCCTTTTCCTTATCATATATTTTGAATTGTATTTGTTCCATGAAATTATTATGTTCAAGAATCTTGGACTTCATTTGTTAAAATCCACTTATAGCATCATCTCTCACTTTCTTTTCTTCCAAAAATTCATATGCAATACAAAATTTCTTGACTTTATCCACTTCTGCATTGGCATTTTCCCATTGCACATACTGTACAATGCTCCTTCATCAAGTTGTCAAGTGTAGGAACAATCTCTTTAGTCAATACATTATCTATTTATTCACTTTGGTTTGCTTCTTTTCAAGTGTTTTTAGAGCAGGTTCCTTTTTCATTACATACTTTCTACTACCTACTGCTCGAGTTTTGCATTGCCATTTTCTCATTTTGGATACTACACACACACCTTCCTCAACTTCTCAACAACATGGAGGACCTATTCAGTCAATACACTATTTGTCTCATTCAATTTGCTCTGCTTCTTTTCTTGAAAGTATTTCTATAGTAGATTCCCTTGTCATTTCATACATTCTAGTACCTACTACCTCCAATTTTTTATTCATTTTCTCATTGCAAATACTTCACATGCTCCTTCTTGAGCTTCTCAAGATTAGGAAGAATCTCTTCAATCAATACATTATTTATCTCATACACTTTGTTTTGCTTCTTTTCAAGTTTTTTTATAGTTGTTTTCTTACTCATTTCATACATTCTAGTACCCGCTACCTCTTGAAGCATTAAGAAGATCTCAAGTTTGTTAACACCCAATGTTTTTCAACCTTCAATTATAAATATAGACAAAATGTTAAAATGTAATGAAAACCTTACAATACGAATGTAAGAAAAGGAACCTTCAAAATTTACCAAAACTGTTACTTATAGTATGAATTGTGTTTGGATTTCCTCATATCATTAAAATATAGGTAGGTAGGAAACATAGTGGGTTGTGAGTTAGTTTGTTGTGCTTGTTCAAAGCTTAAGGGTGGAGAATTTAGGGAGGATTAGCAATTGGGGGATACATAAAACTAACCATATTTAGCTGAGGGGTGACCAACCAATTGTGTTCTCATATATAGAGGATTTTACAACACTATGTGGGTTGTAGGTTTCTTAATGCCCTATGTTTTCCAACCTCTTATTATACAGACAATATGAGTGTAATGAAAACCTTTTGTCGTTAACACAATGCAAATGTAATGAAAGGAACCCCTTCAAAATATATAACAAGTAGTAGATAGACTAAAAATTGCGTTTCAACTTCCTCAAATCAATAAACTATAGGCAAGTTGGAAAACACTGTGGGTTGTGATTTATATAAGTCTATTTGTTCTAAGCTCAAGGGTGGAGAGTTCAAGGAGGAATTGTAGTTGTGGGATAAATAAAACTAGCTAGATTTAGCTAAGGGGTGACCAACCAATTGGGTTCTGTTGATGGGTATTTTTCACTTCTCAACATAGACAAAACACAAGTGTAATGTCTCTCTTGAAAGGTAATAATCTATTTTACCAGGTTTTAGAAAATCACCCCAAGGTCTGTCGGATGCTAGGTCATGACTGTGCATAAAAAAATCAATTTTGATGTGTGATTTGTTGGTAATCACAAGGGGCCTTTATGGTTCACAAAGCATGGAAGTTATGGGTCTGTAATTGAGTTTCAAAATTCTAAAAGTTGACATGCTATTACTGTAAATTCAAAACAAGTTGAAACTCATTTCAATCATCAGATATGATAGTATGGTGATGCTTGGAATCCTAAACTAATTCAAATTTTAAAGAAAAGTCAAAATATTTAAGGGTTTAGAAGTTATTCTAAATCTAAAACTATGAACAACCACAATAATTACCAACATTATAGTAGATAGACTCCCAAAACCATTTTTTGCTTAACCAAGAGTAGTCTACAATATCACAAAACCAATGCAATCTTCTAAGGTTTACTTCATATTTTCAGACTACAACATGAACACATAATGTATGGAAATACACAACTGAAGTTAAGTGCAGTAAACAAATAAGCTCAGACTAGCTTTACACAGTGATTTATCATCAATAAACCAAAAAAAGCATGAGCTAGAAGTGCATTAAATTATGCAACACAAAGTCACCATTAAAGTTGAACATGAACTAATAAGCTAAAAATAAACTTAAACAATAAATAAGTTGAACTAAAATGAAATATGGAGGTTGAATCATGCACACATAATGAACAACTCAAAGAAACAACAAACTTCAATGTTTTCTCTTATATTGTTGTAGAATGTCTTTTACAACAACTCATCTCTCTCTTTGAAAATGAGTGGATGCCCTTATTTATAGTTTTTGAAAAGCTAAATGAATGGCCTAGATCAATTTTCAATGAATGGGTCAGGTTCATTTCAACTTGGGGTTTTCAAATCACCAAATACAAGTACAAAATTTTACAATATAAAACTGGCTACTATTTTTCTATTCCTTATTTTGTCTTTTAGCCAATTTTGTCTTGTAGCTAATTTTGTCTTTTAGCTACTTTAATAAATATTTTTCCTCTATTATGGTATTTCAAACCTCATTTTTTACTAAAGAATAGTGGAAAATTTTTCCTATAACAACCAAGAGCTTAACCTCCTCTAGGAATTCGAACTTGTTAATATTGTAATCAAACATCCTAAATTCTTCTGTCAGCTCTTCGTATAGGCTTGATACTGATTACCTTTCTGAATAACTTGCTCTGAGTGGGAGAAGGCTTGTTTAGTAAAATCCATGAAACTTCCAGATAGAGTACCCTTGGTTCCTTGCTCCATTTTCCTCTGGAATTCACATGTTATTGAATCACGGTCCATTGGCTCTTGCTAAAAATTCCAAGGGATCATCGCATTTAGGCAGGCTTTCAAGGATTTGAGTGAAGACAACATCCATCTCGATACCCCTTTTCTAAACTCAAAATTGAATAACCAAGCCTCAAGTAGCCAGTGCTCTTCTTTTGGAAAAGCCAATTCCTACTCCCAAACATCTATGGATAGCTTCAAAATGAACTTTAGTCTGAGGCATGTAATATTGTAAATATCAGGAAAATCTTTACATCTTTCCACCACCTTCTTGATTTCATTTTTCAAACATAGGAAATGGTTGTGCATTTGTACCCCATAGCGGATAACATTACTACCAGGTCAGTCACTTTCTTGAGCCAATCCGAGGTGAACTTGGTCCAAGTTTTCATTCTTTCCATTTTATTAATTTCATCCTTTGATAATAGGGTGGGCGTTGGTGATTCCATTGGAGCTTATTCTACGAATGTGGTCCATTATTGTATAAAGGTAGTCAATTATGTCACCTGTGCTTTCAATTCTTCCTTTGTGGTCTGATCTTTATCCAAATATTGTAGGATGGTAGTGAAAAACCCCTAAAAATCATCTATCTTTTGGGCTCTGGAGGCGGGGCCTAGGTTGATGGTTGTCACTTTATAATCCCTAGCCTAGATGGTATCTACATCCTTATTTGTTGCTAGAGTTGCCACCTGCAAGATACGGGAGCCCGACACATCTGTAGTGATGTGGGACTTAATATTGGGATTATTCTTCTCCCTTTTCTTGACTTGTGCTCAAGTCAATATGGCTTCTAAGTGAGCCTTAGGATTTGGAAGCACATGAACTCTACTCTTTAGTTGTTACTCTATCCAATCTAGGGGATTTATGTTTGTTGGTCAAGGGATGAAATGTCCACTTCACAATTTGTATCCTCTTGATCCTTTTGAGGCTCTTCCCCTTCATGCCTAGGAGCATCAGACTTGACATCTTTATTTGCGTCATCCTTTCCTCATTCTTGCATTATTGTCTTTCCTTTATCAGTCCCAATGAATTCTACATTTCTTTCATCAACATTTTCTTCCTCCTAGGTTGGCTCATCTTTATTTTCATCATCAATTATTCTCTTTATCTTGCTCTTCCTCTAGAGGAATTTCTTCATCATGGGGGCCTTCATCTTGGCCATCTTCTAGTATTTTATCATCTTTGCTCACATCGTCTTTTGACATGACGTTGATCTCTAGGTTATCTCTTTCTTCCTTGGAGTGGTGCTACTCAGGACTTGCCTCTTTGTCATCATGTTCTTTATGTTGTTCATCTTTAGGTTCCTAGTTAGAGGTCTCCACATCATAATGTGTCAAACCTGCTCATATCCCTTTCTTTGGGTGTGTTTTTCCCTTCATCTAAAGCATCTTCATGAAGATAAAAAATCCTCAGACCATGATCGACATGTTCATGGTAATCATCATGGTCTAAGTCTTCATGCACCTCAATGATATCAGTTGTTTCTTTTAGCTTATCCTCGCTTTGTCTTTCCATATCCTCACATATTTTCATTCTAGCTTCCATCTTGGGTGGTTCGGTAAGAGGTGGAGGGACAGGTAATGAAGCGGCCAACTGACATGAAGAATTTTTCTTTAGGAGTTAAAATGGTTTGGGGCATGCTTGGTAAATAGGCAGAAAATATTTGAGGCAACGAGATAGGTGCTATATGAATAGAAGGCATAAAAGATGGTAGGGTGGAGAAAGTTGGCAAGGGAGGTGGGAGCGAGGAAGACAATAGGGTAGATAAGTTTGAGTAGGAATCAACCACGACCATAGGTGCAGTCGGGGAAGCGGAGGTGAGGTGGACAGAGATGTCCAAAGTGGGTAGAGATGATATGGGCAATGATGGTGGAGTAGAAGGATATGGTGTGACGATGGCATTCAAAAGTGGGGAGGTGGTATGTGGTGGTGATTGGGGTTCTACTTCCTCATTATGGGGTAAAGATTCTTCTTGTATTGTTGGAATGTCAAGAAAAAAGTACCTATCCTTTTAGATTTCTTAGGGGGCCTTTGTCCCTCAACTGACTTTCTAGTGTACACCTTTTGTTTGGGTTGCCACTCTGGCACCTCCTTTCTTTTCTTTGATCGAGTGATAGGTGGAGACTTAGGAGCCTCACCTAAATAACCTGCATCGGTGCCACTATCAATCTCATTTTCAATGTCATCTTCTAGTTCCCCATTCATTAATTCAACACCTTATTGTTGTAGTTGATCCATTTGATTATCCAACCATTTCTTGGTTCTCTTCTCTATTGGGTGGGTGATTATGTCTAATTCTATGACCTTTGGCTCAGTCCAGTCAATCACTAGAAATGGCACTTTGGCTAGAGCAATGTATCCTTCATCTAAAGTGTTTTCATCATCAGCCACTTGGTCAAGAACTAGAAATAAATCAATGGATTTCACATATTTGGCTGTCATTCTCATGTAATGCCTTCTTCGGAGCTCATGGTTGTCATCATATTTTTCCCAAAATTCTTCGATATGGGGTTTGTGGGAATATTGTCTTCCAACTTGGTTCCACAATTTTCCTAGAGGGTCCAAACCTCCACATTTTGTATACAATTCCAAGTTGTATTCTTCAGGCTCCTTTTCTGAATATTTTGTGCAAGGGCCAGCAAATCATGAATATACTCCTTGACCAAAAACTATGGGGTATGGAACCCCAGTACATCGCTTGTCTTGCATCAATGAATGGGCAATCTATAATTGTCTAGTAAGCTCTAGCAAGATTATCCTGTCACTGGGGTACCTTGGAAAATGGTACAGAAACCCCGAGAATCCTTCAGCCCTTATGTAGGTAAACTTGGGGAACTAAATGAACCAGTACCCAAAATTCTTGACCAATTCTTTTACATTGTGGGACATCCTTTTTCCATAATATTTTGGCAGCGTTTGCACAACCTACATGATGAAAGCATCATTTACCTTCCTATAGTATTTCTTGTAATTTTTGTATTGCAACTGTGGGTAACAATCATAGAAAGGGTTTTTCCCTTTCTTTGTTCCAATTTGACCAAAACAATTTAGACCCTTGTGTGGTAAATTCACTGCCAAAAGGATAGAATATAAGAATTCATATAAAACTCCTTGGTATTCTTCACCGCAACAAACTGATTGTGCAAATTATCACTGATTATCTTTTCCCAATTGAACCTTTTTTTTTCCCTTGAGGATTTCTTCCACAAAGTACCACATCCACTCCTCAAAGATCGAGGAGGTAGGGAGTTCCATCACTCTGCTCAAGAACGTCACTAGGTCATTGACCTCTTCCACTAAGTAACTTTGATATAACTTTTGAGGCACTTTATTTACAACTTCCCCTCTTTTCAATCAACCATGTCTGGTTTATGGTTCTTTTACAACCAATGGGATCAGATTTCCATACATTTAGAGCTCATATTCTTTCTTATTTTCTTCCATCTTGTCAAACAGAGGGATCTTGAATGTCTTTCTAATTGACATAGGAGTCAATTCGGCCAACACCCTCCTATATTTGGTGATTATTCTCCTAGTTTGTGGGTGATAACATTCTTTGCATCCAAAGATTAATTGTGGGCTAACCAAAGCCAAAGGAAAGCTTGCTTCCTTTGTAATTCCACTCTTCAATTTTTATGCTTCCTCAATTTTTGGGCTAACCAAGACCTGTTGTCTGAATTCATCTATATTGATGTGGCCCAAGTCTGTATCTATCAGTTTACCCCATTGTGAGACAATATTTGAGGCGCACTCAACCCCATCACACTTGTACTTCATCTTAGCCTTTTCTTTTTCTTCTCTCATAGCCTTTGCACCCTTCTTGGCCTTATCAGTCTTCTCAGCTGGTTCCATAAATCCTACATAAAAACCATGTAGTAAATGCCTCGATAAATAAAGAAAGAGAAAAACAATAGTTAAATAATGCTAATTTTTTTTTTGACACATTCATTTACTTCAAAGAGGCCATTACACTCATTAAATTCCATCATTTTGAGATCATTTACAAGATTTGCAGCTTTGCGGGCCAAATAGTGTGGGTTTTTGTCCTATGGATGCCGTCAATTTTAATGTCGTTAAAAATGGCTCAGAGTGCACAACAATCCACAAACAAAATTTCAAAGGGATATTTCTGCATTGGTATAACTCCAAGTCATTTCAATGTGAACTCATTAAGTCATCTGTAAAATGCAGATTAAAGTGCTTGGGATCAATTTACTTGGTAACATTTGTCTCCTAGGCTCATGCAAGAAACAACGGTGTGGAAGCCACCACTTGGAAATCTATTTAAGTTTTGCCACTAAGAATGACCTTGGGGATACAACATTCTATAAATTCCTTTCCGCCCCTCAATCTCCACAACGATTTTATACTTAGAAAATTTTGGTTAAGTCAATTTAGCACATGGAGAATATAGGTAGGAGTCAGGTGGTCACTATGTTTGAGATTTTAGTCATTTGGAAAAGTGCGGGAACTCGAATGCGGGTTTTTCTCATGTGGATGTTTCCAAGTATTACGCGGATAGGACATGACTTTGGGTTCACGAAAAGGGTATGTGCAGGATCATGATGCACCAAAAAGTGGCGATATGATGGGTACACTAACTCATTTAACTACAAATCTAATGAAATATGTATAATTTGATGTATTGTCAGGTGCTTGTAAAATTTAAGGTGTAATTTTCAATTTTTTGAAAGTTTATCCCCAACATTCATCAAAATTTTGACGAACCTGGGTTTCGTCAAAATTTGGACTGTCAGTTTCGTCGAAATTTTGACAAACATGAAAAATAGAAAAAAGTCAAATTGTGGCCAACATAAAGAAAAGTGAGTTCACTGATTTATTGCAATAGTGTTTTTCTCTACTTGAGACAATTTGTGGAGAACTAAGGACGATTTTCTTGGGAAAAATCAGAAAAAATTCAAGAAGATATCGCTAGGTTGAGGGTAGTCATTGTTTTTTTGCAGAATTCAGTTGTGAAGTCAGATTTGTAGTTCCAGGTTTGAAAATCATATTTTAAAGCAAAATCTCATCAGATTTCATTTTTAGAGGTTTAGAGTTTTGAGAATTTCATGTCCATATTTTGTTGTGTGGAATCACCATAAGATCATAACCAAGGAACAGATTCTTGTGATTGTAGGGTGATCCCACAAAGCTGGTTTACAATTTCTGGAAGGAACTGATTTTTGTTGAAATCACATATTTTTACAAAATATAATGATTTATGCCTTAAAAGGTTCCATTTAAAGAATTCCAATTGAGGAGGGTTTGATCAAACTACCTTAAATCAAACCCCCTTGGATAGAACCCTGCTAATTTTAAACCATACCTATAACAAAGTCTCCTTTACACCTATCAAAATGCTGATAAAAAACCACTTTTGATTTACCTTTTGGGAGATCAAATGAATTCATTTAAAATTTATTTTTTGCAAGTATGTAGTCCTTATTATAAGCTTCCCAAAAAGTATAATTTTAAATAAATTTAATTTTATTATTATATTTATTTTTAATTTCTCGTGAATATAAGTTTTTCACCGAAAAATCAAGCTCTTTGTTCTACACGTGGAAAACTAGCAGATTATTAAAAAAAAATTAAAAATATTAGTGCACCGGATATTAAGTCCTTCATCTAACAAAGAATTTTTTTTTGAATTTTGATACATACAAAAAAATTTATGCGTTATACGGTCGCGCTATGTCTAAATTATAATTGGTTTGAATTCGAAATTTGATTAAAGAAAAAATATTTAATAAAAAACTATCTAACCAAGTGGAAGCACTAGATATCAGAGTTACAAATCTAAATTCAAAAGAATTAGAATTTTATCCTTCCTAGAAACAAAGTTAGGCGTTATACGGTGAGCATCACTTAAAAATGTTGTTTTATGAAAAAACTAGTTTTCGAGGGAGATGGAAAAATAAGTGCAATTTGATTCCAAAATTTTGAAAAAAATATATTTAAAAAATTTATAGAAAAAAATGTCATGAAACTCTAGTTTGCATCATCTTCAAATTCCTCCGCGGTTTAGCAGCTATAGGTGCAGAAAGTGAAGATTTAGTTAAAAATATTTGAAAGGTCCCAAAAATGTAAACCACTATTGTGGGATCACTCCTGTAATTATGTGATCCATAACTCTATTGGTCATGTGGCACGGTTGTTCTTAAACAAATACAGGATGCATTCATGTGTGACCCAAGTTTAATGTGGCTATGTTGTGATAGAAATGGAGGCACTCATATAATATAGTTAATTCAGGTTGTATAATGTAGGTGTCAATCATCATTGGGTGCATTCAGGTTGTCTCAAGTTTAACAAGTTAGGATGTAATTATAGCATGATCGAAGAGTGATTACCTCTTACTGCAATAAAGAGCCTATAACTCTCAAGTTGATATGCGAGTGGTTGTGTTATATCAATTATGTAGTGCATTCAAGCACAACCCATGTTTAATGGGCTATTTTAGAGAGTGATCAAGATTTCTAAACCTTATGAATGTTACTTAAAAGTGTATGGCTTAAACTAAAACCAAGTTTGTTACATACTTGAATGCAATCTTGGGTTACCGCAAACTATAATAATGTGATCTCTAATAACCATTATGGAAAGTATTAAAGCAAGACCCATGCTATATAGGATACATTTCCCTGATTAGGTTTACATACCTTAATGATCAAACACAAGCTTCCCACACACTCTAGGATACAATCCAAGATCATACCACAACTTTGTCAAGACAACTAATTTTATGACCAAGATTTTAGGTTGTTTTTAATACCAACAAGAAGCATTGGTAAGAGCATGATTAGGGTACAAACCCTAGGCCTCCAGTAGAAACATAAACAATAACTCTAGCAGATTAGTGAGGTTGCAATACCAGAAAGATTGAGACATTGTAGCTAATAAAAAAATCTTGCAATCTAAAGATTGTAGCCAATAACAAGCACACTATGTAGGTTAGTGATATTTGTAAATACAATCTACAGTAAGAAGAATGACAGTCACTTGAGATGTGACAGTCAAAAAGAGGTTGAGCAGTGACAAGATAATAATGCTCAAACCTTGCATAGTAAAGTGGGAGATTTTAATGTTGAGTTTCCTTACCCCTTGTTGACCTTAAGGGTTATTCAATGTGCAATCGTGGAATGACTATCCAAATGAAGCAATAGTGGTAATCATAGGTTCAATGTTTCTTCTTAGCCATTAATGTATAATGGAGGTAGTGGATTGCATGTTTGAGCAGTGTTTTGAGACTCATCAAAGATGGAGAATAGTGAATAATACCTTGTAGATTGTGAAGTAGTGTCAATAAGGTTGAAGGATCTTAAGATCTACAATACCATGAAACAATGAGTCCCTTGTAGTAAGTAGGCAGTCTATAGGGCATAGTTTAATTTTATAGAAGGATGCTCATGAAAGGAATCTTCAAGTGATAGTGACTGAGTCGCTGAGATTGCGCAATACCCGCCTTTTAAAGGAAGTTAAGCAAAGCAAAGAAATGCAAGAAAACAAACGCTACACAACAACAATTCAAAATCTTATCTTGCATAATGCCTTGAGTTTCAGCTATTATCAAAAATCTCATTGTATCTTGATGAAAGTTAGACCTTAATGTTCAATCATCACAACCATGATTTTAAAACATGCTATTGTGCCATGGAGGAAAACATTTGCCTAAAGAGTGGTGGTTTGAACAATGGCGTGTATGAAGGACTTGTTTTATGCATACTATGCAAATTTAGCTTAAGGCACCATTCTTAGAAGAGATTGAAGGTGGATTATGGAACTCAAGGGTTACCATGGAAAGGATTGAAGAAAAGATTGAGATCTATTTAAAAGCCATGGTCAAGGAAGATATTAAAGATGTCACATGCAAACCCTACTAGTCGAGTAATGAATACGGGCCCAAAGAGGATAGTTTGTTGGGTAGATTTAGAGATCTCCTTACATTATCTAATTACAAGGAAATACATCATTTTATTTATTTTTTAATTAAAAGAAATAATTCTAAACCCTATATAGGATACATTGATACTTCAAAAGCCTTTGAAGGAATTTGAGATTATGCAAATATATGTCAAGTAAATACCTAGATTACAAATAGTAGCGGGAACAATGGAAGATTTGTTGAGCAGAGCAAGAATGAGATAAGCAATAATGAATCTTATGCCTCCTTTCACACACATCTCCTCACCGTTCTTTGTCATTCTTTATGGAAACACTTCTCCATTTTGGCAGCGTATGCTTGAAAATAATGTTTTGACAAAGGTTTTAGAGTATGTTTATTAAAATGAAAACTCCATTCTGGTGGGCTACGCCTGAAAATAAGATTTTGACAAAAAAATTAGGGTATGTTTATTAAAGTTTTAGAGTATTTTGGCAGGCTATATTCTTGATTCCTTAATGATTTATTCAAATGGATTGTGACTAAATAAATGACTAACTATTTAGTCATTTTTATTTGTGTGACTAAATAATTTTTAATCAACGACCAAACTAGTAATTTATTTACTCATTTATAGCCGAGTTGTAAAAAATGAGTAGAATTTAGTCATTTTTAGTTGTTGTGACTAAAATTTTTAGTCAACTAGTCATTTATTTGAAAAATTCTACTAGTGTGTGCTTCCTTGTGTGATTAGGGCTCTCTCAATGTTGAGGGCCCTAGGGATAAGCTCGTCATAAGAAGTGACACATTGCATTTTTAACTAAAAGGATAAATCTGTATTGACATTAGCAATGATGATTTCGACTTGTTGCTCCTTAAGAATGGGTCACTTGCTCTTACTAGCTCGCTACCTCCATCATTGTAGGAAGTTTGCGAGCAAGTTCAATATTCTGATTTTAGGAGTCTTAACTGTTGGAAATCATAGTAAAATAAGAATTTAATTATAATTTCAATCGCTTAGTTACAAACAAAGTTACTATGGGGGTGGTACGTACTATGTACCATTTTACCTAGGCAACCTCTAGTTAATGACTCCAATATATCATTTTATTCTTATGTTTTTTTTCGTAAGTCTATTGGTTTCATTTCGGTAATGGTTTTTTATATTTAATTTTTGTCACAACGGGACATTGATCGTACAGAGAAGGCTTTGGCCTAGAGCACAAATCACGATGTATCTTCAGGTACTTCTACCTGACAGGTTTACCTCATTGTAATTGTACAAATTAGATACGAGCAAAATGTTTTATTATTATGTTTTCTTCATAAGTTTATTGGGTTAATTTCAATAATGTTTTTAATATTCTTGTTGCAATCGACTGATCGGGGAAAGGCACCAGCAATAGATGAGAGAATCCATAGTGAGGTGCAATCAATATTTTGTGATGATGACATCACTTATTAAGCAAACCCTCTTGCTATGATAAGGAAGATCCAAAAAAATGCAATGAAGAAATCGTTAAGTTGATATTCATAGTGTCTCAAATAGATGAGATAAGAGAGAGGATTACAATTTTGACTGAGAGATCACAAAACTTTCAAGTAAGTTGTCATGAGGTCTTTAATTATAACATAAGTTCATTCATGGTTTTATATTTTGTACTCTTTTATGTCATGAACTAAAATATGTGTTGTTTTTATAGGATTATTTGCCTCCTCATGATGCTCCTAGCCATGATCAGGGTACTACAAGTGTTGCCCGAGGAGTAGGGGTTGGTAAAAGTGTCCATCTTGATCTTCCTGTGCATACATCACACCATCTGACCCCATCATATGTGCCTATATTTTCATTTGAAATTTCGGCAACACATACCATGCAGGCATCCGTTAATGCACCCTCTGGCAGTGAACACATGCCAGAACATGCGTCAGGACATGTACCTAGGGATGCAGAGGCCACTAGTACTGGTGATATTTTAGCAGCATTTCTTGGATCTTCCCATATTACTAGTACGGGAACATTGTCGGTCACATTTGTGGTGACCGAGGATTTTGTTTCCATAAAGATAGAGAAGGTCCCAAGTACTTTAAAATGTTTTAATTATTATTATATATAATCCAATTGAAATTTACTTATTGATCGCTCTTTTTAGACTATTGATCCCATGATAATTTTGTAGGAAATGATATTTTTTATAAACATCTAAGTGATATTACATTGGAGCTCTTCGGGCCCACCATATGTACACGGTGGAATGCCCAAAATCAAGATTTAAAAGATGAGCTCATTAACCGTTTAGTTGTGTTGTTCGGTAATAAAACATTCAACTAGACCAAGGTCCTTAAGAAAGATGGTACCTATCTAAATTATGCGAGGGACCAATATAGGTCACATTTAGAGAAGAACAAAAAGTACGAGCGTCCTCCCATGATTCCAGGGAGGGAGTGGAAGGACCTAGTGTCAGATGGAAAGGAGAAGGCTGAAAAGAAAAAAGGAAAGACACCACCGGGCCAAGGAAGGTATGTGATACTATAAACAATGTAATTATATACTGATTACTCTTTCTTTTTACATAATCTAACATATTTCAAACTTTTCATAGGTTTCCTACACATCGAAGGCCGCAAAGGAAAGACTAGAAAAACACGGGCAGCATAAACTTGGCTCTAGTGGCTATATGAAATTAGCCGCATGAATTGTAAGTATTAATAAATGAAATATTGTATCCAAATAATAAATTGAAAACAATTTTGGTTTTATCACACCATAGAAGCAAAATTCATGATCTTATGCAAAAATGTAGGGCTCTAAATTCAATAGAGTTCCCACAGAAGATGACCTGAAGATTGCCTTCCACAAGGCTATGGAGCCGTGGTTGAACACCTAAGAATCTTGACTGGGCAAACACAACCTTCCACTACATTTGACATGCAGTAAATAAACTCAATAAAGTTTATTTAAAATTGAATACTTGTGCAATCTATTCAATATTAATTTCCACCATAAAGTAATTACATGCCTATTTGTTTTAAACATTCAAGCAATGATAATACTGCACATGACATTGGAATGTAGCTTGGTGAGGGTGGAGCACAACCTACAGATGAAGGTCATGGTGTGCATCCCGGTACTTTAGAGCATGTAGAGCATGATCAACATGTTGAGCATGATCAGGCTAGAGAATATTAGGAACATGGTGTGGCCCCATCAGGTAAAGAGGACCACTCTAAAGTTCTTTTAAACATATTTAATTGCAGTTGGTCTATTAATTAATGCAACCTTTCATGTTTCAACTTTAGAGCATGTAGAGCATGATCAACGTGTTGAGCATGATCAGGAACATGATGTGGCCCCATCAAGTAAAGAGGACCACTCTCATGTTCTTTTAAACATATTTAATTTCAATTAGCGTATTAATTAATGTAACCTTTTGTGTTTCAGCTGCAGATCAGGATTTAGAGGGTGTTCAACATGTTGAGTATGAGTCTATAATAGAAGTTCAAGAACATGATGTAGACCCATTAGGTAAAGAGAACTTCTCTAATGTTCTTTTAATTAATGAAATACTTGTAACAATAATAATAAAATGTATTAGTTTAACATTTATTTGTTATTACAGCAGACCCCCCCTTGTAGCAGAATCCACGTCGTGAGAAAATGACTAGGAATACATTAAGATCACAAGCAAAGGGCAGGAAAACTAAAAGGGGGACAAATGATTTAGAAAATGATACTCCACTTCAAATTTTTTTAGCTTTAAAAAAGAAACAAAAAAAAAGTGATTGTAATCATATCATGACAACCATATTTTTGATAATATGTAAAAACTGAAAGAATGAATATTATATGTTAATGAATGAATGTGAATATGTTAATTAATGAATGTTATATGTTAATGAATGAATGTTATATGTTATTAATGGATGAATGAATGAATGTTATATGTTATTACTGGATGGATGAATGAATGTTATATGTTATTAATGGATGAATGAATGATTAATGTTATATGATTGGGTATGGGGAATTGAAAGTGATGTGAGGGGGGGAGAGCAGCCAAATGAGCTTCCACCGTCACGTGGTTGGCCCTGTTAAGTAGAGAATATTAAACTATTCTCAAAACAAAGAGAAGCTCAATAAGGTAATGCACATTTCTTGCATGTGTTTTTTTTAGGCTCTAGAGATGTAGCTCGACTCTTTCCTTTGCACTTTTCATCTATTTTGATGATTACAGTATATTGTCCTCATAATTTTTCATGTATATCTTTTTGTAACCTTATTTTCTACCAATCAATTTGCAAACCACTCACATATTAAGGACCATTTCACTAGCTTGTAGTCATCCATTACTTCATATGTTGCAGGTTGTGTCTATGTGCCAATAAATAATCATGATTGCGAGAACTTTAATCCTACAAGTGTACCCAATCTTTCTCAAGTAAAAGTCTTACCTTATTTTATAATACTTTAAATGGTTAATTGAAGGTGCTTCTTTAGATCTGAGATAGTTGAACCCTGGATTAAAATATGGTATTAGATGGGCAGTATAATGATAAAACTGAGGTCCATTGAACACAAATTATGAACATAATTTGCTGGACTATGAATAGTGTTACAATTATAATTATTTCTCCTTTACCTACCTCTGCATTAATGAAAAAGATAGATCCCTATAAATCTAACCATGAAAGTGTTGAAATCTGCAGTATCTGCAGGACTCCAGAAACTATCAAACATATTCTTTTTGAATGTTTTTATGCTCAGGCATTTTGGTACTTATTCTGCGATAAGCTGAAGCTCTAGAATAGAAATGGTAAAATTAATTGGCATGATATTTTGTTTTGTAATTTCAAGCTCAAGTTTGATTGTAAGCTATTTTGGTATTTCTTATCCAATGAGATTATGTGGCATTTGTGGAAGGCGAGAAATGATGATAAATTTAAGGGTATCAAGAGGGTACTTACTGAGTCTTGCAAGAGACTCACTTTCTACTCTGTTTCTCTACAAGTTTCAACTCTTGTGGAGATCTCAATGGAGAATTTCTTGAAGTCAATAACTGAAGGTACTGCTAACAATACTAGAGAGGATTTGAGAAGTGGACCCACTTGTAGGTTGAACTTGGAAGAGACCGTGTTGTTCCAACATACATTTGATGAGCTCCGGAGAGTAATTGATGAAGCTCCAAGCCTAGAAAGACAATGTGGCCCCCAATAGTTGGACCCCCCAGGGAGAAACAATGGTGAACCTTGATGTTGAAGAAATCAGCAATGAGGAGAATGTAATCAACACTATGTATTGTTTACGCCGACTTGAATAGCAGTAACCTGTGGTGCTGTTAACAAAAATTTGTATTGTCTATGTTGGTTTTAAAAACAACTGGTGCTTTTTGGTTTCCTTCTTGTTGTGTAAAGTATTGATACAATATATTTCCTATTATTGAAATGCTTTGATGTTGTACTGATCCTAATTCCAGATAGGCATTTTCATGGCATGTAATGGACCTTAAACTATTTTCAATACAAAAAAAAAAGATAGAAGATATTGGAAGTTCATTACATGTCTCATGTATGTGTTAGTATTTTAATTTTGTTTAAGTTGTTCAAGAGCTTGATTAGGTCAAGAATATGTTCTACAAGATTTGTTCTCTTGACACTACCAAGAATTTTCCCTACACATTTTCTCTTCAATCCAGACGTTTCTTAACTACTTCCCTTGTTAGCCCTTGGTTGTTCTCAAGTGTAATGTTTTTTCTATGCATCTTGTAGTCTATATGTATGATCAGTCATCTCTTATGAAGCATGAATAACCTTTCATGGAATTTTTATTGTAATTAGACAATTTCCATTGTGAGAATAATCATTTAATTTGTATGGAAGTAAGTCTTTTTCATATTATTTGACTTGGTATTGTAAACTTGTCTTTCCAGGATTCTCTCGGGGGGAACAACAAAACTGTGATGATAGGTAGAGTTGTTTCTTAACTCCTTCCCTTGTTAGCCCTTGGTTGTTCTCAAGTGTAATGCTTTTCTATGCATCTTGTAGTCTGTATGTATGATCAGTCATCTCTTATGAAGCATGGATAACCTTTCATGGAATTGTTGTTGTAATTAGACAATTGCCATTATGAGAATAATCATTTAATTTGTATGGAAGTAAGTCTTTTTCATATTATTTGACTTGGTATCTATTTTATGATTTAAAGAACCCCAAAATAAGAAAATTAATAGGTTCCATTTGTTTACTTGCTCTTAGACACTTGTTTAATCGGTGAGACCCTCAGAGTGTCTTGCTGATAACCAGCAGTGTTCAAAACTCCTGAAGAGGTCAAATCAGTGTGACATTAGATCTGTCTTGCTAATTAAAGTCATCAGAAAGACATGGACTATCGGAGTGAGTTTTCTATCCTGTTTCGATGATTGATCTCTCACCGATGGGTTGGCTTCGGTGGTCATCGCCAAGAGTCTCTGTGATGGTACATTTCAATGAATTTTTTTTTCAAAAAAATTGCATTGTTTCTTCACAATTTTGACAAAACCCACAGATGAATCACCGAAAACGTCTGATGAAGTTTCTATAGTTGCGAGGAAGGCTTCATCGTAACTCCTTGCCTGATTCGTCACAATTTTGATGAAGTCCACCGACGAATCACATAAAAGGTCCAACAAAGTTGCTTGGCTGTGACGAAGGCTTCGTCGTAACTCCTTGCCCATTTCATCGTAATTTCAACGAACTCCACCAATGAATCACATAAAAGGTCCAACAAAGTTGCTTAGCTGTGACAAAGGCTTCGTCGTAACTCCTTTCCCATTTCGTCGAAATGGTGATGAACTTCTATTGTTGTTTCAACGCTTCGAAAGAGCCATTGCAATTGCATTTTGGTTCTAATTCGTTGGTGGATACACGAAGTTTTCATCGATATTCCAACAAACATCTGAGTCATTTTATGATCCTGACGACTGACGAATTTGTACCATTATTTCAACGTTTAATGCGTCATCAAAATTTTGACGAAAAAATAGCGAGGAAATTGTTTTCGTCATTTCGTCGCTTTTCCGACAAATATTTGTTGAACAACCGATGAATGTTCGTCAGAAAATGGAGCCAAATTCAGTAGTGGTATGTGTAGGGTTTGTGGCTAATGACTTTTTTTAAATCCAAAATTGTTGAAACAAAAAGGGTTTTTAAAGGAGACTCTTAGCTTTCCACCAATATAAATTATGCTTTACTTTGAATTTAGTAAATAATTATTATTCATATTCTATTTCAATTATGACTAAAGTCCTGATTGATAGGTTGATTGAAAAAAGTCTATAGCTTTCAAACGGTATCACATTTTTTGAATCCAAAACATGTGTCACATTCTATGCTTCACATACTATAGGATTAATAAAAAAAAAATGATGAAGTTTTGACCAAGTTAAGGTGGTGAGACATACAATTTTTTATATTTTTTAAAAGTTGTAATAAAAAATTTATAATTAATTATTTACTTGGAAAATAATTACAAAAAAAAATGCATGACATCAGGACATGAGTCCTCTCTTATATCTTATTATCTAACACCTTCTTATATTATAAAAAAATATTATCATTTTATTTTGGTTAGGGTGGTCAGCTTATTTTTTCCCTGAAATTTAAGTACTCTGCATTGAAATTTTAAATTTTCACCAAATAGATTAAAAAAAAACCTAGTAGTTTTGAAACTACATTCAATTTGCTATAGATTCTATTCTTAGATATTTTTGAAACAATATAGATAACTTATTCAAATTTTTACGTCAAGTTACCTAAGTCTAATTTTTCTAAATTTTTTTGCCACTTAAGGGCCTGTTTTTTCCAAGATGATCCTGCACATACCCGAAATTCACAAGAATCTTCCCACATGGTAAAATCTGCATGGAATTTGGACTTCAATACTCTAAATTTAATTTGCAGAATGACCCATTTGGCACATGGGGAAATGAAGTTGAAGTTAAATTTATGTTTTGGACAATTTTTCGGGTAATGTGGGAAAGAATGATGCAGAAGTAGTTCATCCCAAGGTTGTCTAGATGAGTATCATTAGGAACTAGCTTGGGATGTGTGGCATCTCAGAAGCAGAAATCCACAAGAGAAAACCCACACCAAGTCCCTGACTTAGAGTTTTTTCACTTAGTGTTCAAAGGACCATTGCAACAACGTGAATATTGATGTCATGGAGATTGGGATTGAGTGCATGTGGGAAATGCAAGGCTAGAAGCCACCAAGCGGGTTGTGTTGATGTGTTTTTTATGCACTTCTCAACACAGGGAGTACGTAGGTGCACTACCTCTCTTGAACGACAATCTTCTACAATCAGATTGCAGAACACTAGCCCAAGGTCTCTAATGTCAGGTATTGATAGTGCTTGGAATATCTCAATTGATTTATGTGATTTGTTGGAATCACAAGGCAGACTTACGGATGAGTTACAAAGTGTGGGAAGTTGGGCCTACAAGTGCAGTTTTAAAGCATTGGAATTGAATGAACAATGGCTACCCACTCAAAAAATCAAGCTAAAACCCACCAAATTCATCTGATTTAGCTTCATGGTGATGCTTGAGATCCTACCGAAACAAGGACTAAAAGAAATAGAAAAAGGAAAAGGGTTAAGAAAGTTATTATAATCCCAAGCTACGAATGAACATTAACAATGGTGGCTACTAAAGTAGACAGGAAAGTCCTAAACTGAGTTTTGCTTGACCAGGAGAAACCTACAACTACACAAAACTAGTGCAATCTTCTAAGGTCTGCTGATTTTCAAATTACACATACACATCATGAACATGCAATTGAACTAGGTTGCAACAATGACATAAAGAATGTTAGGCTAACTTTGCACAACAACTTCTCATCAACAAGTTCTAAAAGTATGGGTTGGAAGCTCATCAAATACTATAACAGCAACACCATCATGATAGCCATTCAAGAAACTAATACCTAAACTAATAGAGAAGTTGAACCATGCATACATAAAGAGAAAACTCAAAAGGAACACCCATAAAATCATGCAATGTTGCTTTCTATTGCTGCAGAATCTCTTTACATCAGTTCTCCAACTATTTTACAAATGAGGGGCAAGCCCCTATTTATAGTTTTCCAAAGCCCAAATGAATGGCTACGATCAATTTCCAATGAATGGACCATATTTTTTTACAATAGGGTTTCACCTACCCCTCAATATTCAACAATTTTAAAATACAATTTTGGCCTTTTCCTATTTTTTCATCTAGTGCTCAAGTGCTATAGCAATTTCGTCATTTAGTTGATTTCCCTTTCACTGTAGCTAAAACTGCCTAAAATTTTCCTTCTTACTTGATATGTTTTCAATATTCTCCATTCGATCAAATGGGCCCGTCAATGACTAGCATCAATGGATTGGTTGCCCCTGATTCAGGCGGACAACTCCTCCATGCATTTTTGTCATTAAGTTCCTTGGCACATGCCTTCTTCCAATGCCAACCCTGTTGGTGGGTGCTAGGGGAAGAGGTGAACATGAAATGAATGGTGACAAGAGTGATGTGCTTTCCTTGTTCAACTTTCTCAATGGGTCTTCTGACAGACCCACAGTAGGCTCCTTGAATCCTGTGTACATGAAGTGTCATAAGTGCTTCCATACACAAATCAAGACAAACGTTAGTCAAATCCTACAAAATCCTTGTTAGATCCACCCATGTATCATCAAAAGATCATAATATTCATATTTGGAGCTCATTTGGACCATAAACATTAATGCAGGCCCAAAGGGAGTGGGTAGCGAACGAGGGACAACAAATCGAAAGGGAAGTTCTGGGACCTCACAAAACTTAGCGAAACCAAATAAAATCAATTATAGTGCATGGGAAAAGGGGAAGAAAGAGCACCAAGACAAATTTCCTCAAGATTGGACTTGTTTAAAAAAAATGGAAGCTTGGAAGGGGAAAGTCAAAGGGTCACCACCCTTTTGAAATGACAATGAGCACACAACAGCTTGAAATGAAAGTCCCAGATGACAACAAAGGGGCGGAGTTCCAGAAACGGCCATAGAGGGGTTGAGTTTTGGAGGTTGGGCTGTCGGGGGCTAGTGGATGTTCAAAATGGCCAAGGAGGGCCGAAGTTCTAAAAACGGCCACGAAGGGGCCAAGTTCCAAAGGCCGAGTCGCCGAGGGCTGACGGATGTTCAAAACGGCCAAGGAGGGCCAGAGTTCCGGAAGGAAAATTTTGAAACCTCTGAAACTTAACGAAACGTTGGTAGTTCACTTAGGCACCACAAAAACATCCCAAATCCATAAGAAACTTGTCCCCAAAGTCAAAAATGTAGCAAGCGGACTATTGGGGGTCCATGGAAGTTCAAAACAACCAAAGAGGGATGAAGTTCTGGAAGGAAATTTTTGAAACCCTTAAAACTTAACGAAATGTTGGAAGTTCACTTAGGAACCAAAAAAAATCCCAAATCCACAAGAAACTTGTCCTCAAAGTAAAAAATGTAGAAGAAAGTGAATCGAGCGATCAGGGACCAAGTCAACAGGAACAAGACAAAAGGAAGAAAAGGGAAGGGGGACTTTGTTTCTCCCCCGATTTGAATACCCCAATTAGGTGAATTTGGTTAGGGGAATTTGATCATTTGAAGGCACATGACCAACTTGGGCTTGGAAAATGGGGTAGGAAAAACAAGATAGGAGCAAAGCAGCCTATCAGAATTGAAAAGAGGGGATCCCTACCCACGGTGGGGCGTGTGTTCAAAACATGCACAAAAAATGGTGACTCTGCTGGGGAAATGCTCTAAAGCATTTTGATGACAAACTAGAAACACGAACCCAGAATCTTTGGTTCTAACTTCACGCTAGGGAAAACAAACTAGATGCTCAACCAAAGGATCAAAACCACTAGCCAACCCAACCTTCAATATGCTGAAAATCCAAGTGTCTGCAGTTGTGTTAATTCTCATCCTTCAGTTGCTACAGGAACCCAAGCTCCATCAAGTTAAGATACGTATTTTATTCTAACTCCAAAAGCATCTAGGACATTTCCTCACTACTAGTTAGGCATCCATATCCCTGACGAGGTTGTCGCTATGATTCTCCCGAACATTGCTCTACTACTAGTCGGGCGTCCATAGCCCCGATAGAGTTGCTCGGATACCCCTGAAAAGATGAATTTCTTTTCTTTTGATTTTCAATATTTTTATTTCTTTCTTTTGTTTCTTTTCTTTTTATTGTCAATTTATAACTCCTTTTATTTCAACCCGCAAGCATTGAAGCTCATACTTAGGGCTGAGAATCACAGTGGTGCTGAAGCAGAATTTTAGATTTTTCACTTAACTAGACTTCACAAAGGACCAACAACGACAGTCATATTCTTAAGATGTGAGAGATATAAGATTCCAAAATACATCATAATCAAAACAACCAATGACTTATCCTCTTTGAATCAAACACCCAGATCACTTGACAGCAACAAAAGATCCTCACCATCCACTCTAAAAACTTGATTAGAGTTTGACAAAGAAATACGTAGAACAACCCTAGGCAATAAGTATGGTTGTTGTGCGCATAGATGTGCCAAGCCAAAAGTAGAGGGACCCTGAGCAAAACAACAACAAATTAGTAGAAAAATGAAAGAAAACAACCCACATCACACCAACTAACCTAAGGAAAGTGGGAAAGCCAAGTATTTACAGGAAACCTATACTACTCAAAATGGGCTATGTACAAAGAGATATTTACAAAGCACTATGTTCAGGTAGGGTAAGCTGACATTAACGTTCATTGGATTTCATAGTGCATGCACAAGCAAATGGGTGATTGTTGTAGTTCTTAACCATGTAGATTTATCCTTATACTCAGAAAAAAGAAGTTCAACATTGCAACACTCAAGTTCAATCACGTCATCATGAAAAAGCAATGAGGAGGCTCGCTAAACCCATGGTTAATCCATAAGAAAGTTTTCCTTCCCTCGTTACCATAATCAAAATGAAACACACAACTGTAAGTATTCATAGGATTAAGGAAGGATAGAACCTGGATGTCATCATGCAGAGGTGACAGTGTTGGATAGTCGAGAGAAAGCACAACATTGTCGACAGGTGAATTGGCCACCTCAGATGGAGGCATCGGGTGGTGTAACATTTCATGCATGAAGCCCACATAAGGTAGGGGGAACAAGGTAGCAAACACCCTTTCCAATCCTTGTGTGGGATCGACAACCCCTATCAGCTGTTCTTCAAGGAAGTACACCTCATCTCATTGATCTTTTGCAAACCCAGCGTCCACTTGATTGCTATCCTCAAATGGCAGTATGTTGTCCTAGTTCCTTTCCCAAGTGTCAGCCTTACTTTCATGATGTTCTATGTCATGGGACGATGACATGCGTGAATCTATCCTATTGCAGCCATCTGAATATGAGGGAGGATGAACAATGATAATGGTAGGACTCCAAGTTGCATCTTGTAGTCAGTCGAGTGCTTCATCTCTATTGGCAGCTATCTTAGCACCTCCGCCTTTGTCTTATTCTTTTTGTTCATGCATCTCATCATGATGTTTGCTCATTTCCCCTTGTTCACTATTGCTATAGATGGAGAAGGAACCCCTCTCTAGCCAATCCAGAGACTCTGGTGCATCACCGTTCAGAGTCTCAAGGAGTATGTCTTCATCGCTGCTAACATCTGGGATGTATTCCTCTACGACATGAGCATCCCTCTACAATAAAACTCTCAATGGAAAGAAGTCATCAATTGATGGCACCTCATCAAGGGGAACAAAATCCACTGCGCAATTTCCCTCCAATGACTCAGCATAAATCCTATCGTTCATGGTGTGCAAATGCTCTTCAAGAGGAAATTCTTGATGACTGGTGGACAACATTCTTGTTTGATATAATTCATTGCTTAGAAGTCTGAGACTGTATTGTTGTCCTTCTTCTATTGCTATCCCCACATCCTCTTGAGGCCTGCCTTTAGCTGAGTCATCACTCAGTTTAGGCTCTTGGTCTTCTACTTTGATTTGGGCAGCAAGTAGAGGAGGTCAGGCACTTGGCTGCTCCACTTGTCCTCTAACTTGTTTGATAGCCTCTTTGCACGGTCCGCATGTGAAATTTGAGTGTGATGAATCATAAAGTCTACACTAATTTGGTAGCAACAACACCTCCAAATCCACTTGGTATTTCAGCTCCGACCAATCCTTTTCTAATCTGGAGACAAGTTGGTCATATCTTTCTGCTATTGGGTCCTCATCATCACTTGAAAAAGAAGCTTGATGGTAGACAGCCATGGTGAATGGTTGTTCCCACTCCTCCAAACTTTCATTTTCAGATTCTCGATTGTTGTCATTGATGAAGGAGAGGTCTTCTAATCTAATTTCACTTATACTCTCATCATCATTTTCTGTTGTTCTGAAGTTGTCAACCTCTTCCTCTTTCTGATTTTCAACATTTTCATTGGCTGCTCCAACATACACTATTGCAGACTTTGTTGATCCATCCTCAACTACCAATGGTTCTTCTTTCGGAGTGGAGGATTTCTCTTTGTTCATAGAGGGGTATGTGCAGGATCATGATGGGCCAAAAAATGGCAATATGATGGGTATGTGGCTGATGACTTTTTTTTAACCCAAAATTGATGAAACGAATTTTTTTTTTTAAAGGAGATTCTCAGCTTTCCACCAATATAAATTATGCTTTACTTTGAATTTAATAAGTAATTATTATGCACTTCTATTCGAATTACGACTAAAGTCCTGATAGATGGGTTGATTAAAAAACATCTATAACTTTCAAATGATATCACATTTTTTGAATTCAAAGCATGTGTCACATTCTATGCTTCACATACTATAGGAATAAAAAAAGAAAATTTGAATTTCATGAAGTTTTGACCAAGTTAAGGTGGTCAGACATACAATTTTTTTATATTTTTTAAAATTTTTAATAAAAAATTCATAATTAATTATCTACTTGGAAAAAAATTACAAAAAAATATGCATCACATCGGGACATGAGTCCTCTACTTATATCTAAAATATTATAAAAATATATTATCATTTTATTGTGGTTAGGGTGGTCAGACATACACCTACTTCTTATTTTTTCCCTGAAATTTAAGTACTACTACATTGGAATTTCAAATTTTCACCAAATAGATATATTTTTTAAAAACCTAGTAGTTTAGAAACTACATTCAATTTTCTACATATTCTATTCTTACATAATTTTAAAATAATATAGATAACTTATTCAAATTTTTACGTCAATTTGCCTAACTCTGATTTTTCTAATTTTTTTGCCACTTCAGGGCCTATTTTTTCCATGATGATCTTGCACATACCCAGAAGAAAGGTTTTCCAACTCCCTTCCGATTGAATTTTCATCACAACATTTTGCTGTCCTACAGAAATCAACTCCTTCCTTTTCATTTTCAGCCTCAACATTCACTATCCCAGCACTAGTTTGTGTCGAATCCCTTGGTTCCTCTTCAATGTGTTGTCCTCTGGATGTTGACAACTCTTTGGCCTCATGGGGTGACTCATCCTCCTTGACAATTGGCTGCTCCAACTTGTCCGCACAACCCTTGGCTTGACCGATGATGTTTGTGCATGACGAGCAAGTGAATTCAGAGTGGGGTGCATTGTGAAATCTGTACCAACTAGACATCAATATTTCCTCCAATCTTGGTTTGTCTTTGCTTCTCAAATGTTCCTAGATTAGCTCCTTGAACGCCTTGGCTACCATGGTTGTCAGCTCTTCCTCCGGGTCTTCGGGGTTCAAGGGCTGGTATATTTCCCAAAAAGGAAATTCTCCCTGCAATACTCTTTCGATTCTTCTCAAGAATGTGAGACATCCTAGTTCATTATGCCTGCAAATGCAATGGATTTGACATCTATCCGCCAAAATGAATTTTTGTAATGGCTTCTTCAATCTCTTGTTCAAATATGCATGTAGCTGAGTGATGTCAATCTATACATGCTATGCCATTTTGACTCAACTTCTACTTGCCTTCAGAATTTTTTGATTTTTAGCATTAAAAGAGATCTCCTTATCTCAGATTTCATCTTTGAAAGTCGTCTTTTCAACTTCCAACTTTCAACTTTGTGGCCTCAACATGTCATGCCATCCTTCTAGTGCCAGTTCTGTTGATGTGTTTTTTATGCACTTCTCAACATAGGCAGTACATAGGTGCACTACCTCTCTTGAAAGAAAATCTTCCACAATAAAACTGAAAAACACTATCCCAAGGTCTCTAATGTCAGGTCTTGACAGTGCTTGGAATATCACAATTGATTTATGTGATTTTCTGGAATCACAAGGCGGACTTACAGATGTGTTACAAAGTGTGGGAAGTTGTTGCCTGCAAGTGCAATTTTAAAGTGCTAGAATTGAATGAATAGTGGCTTCCCACTCAAAACAACAAGCTAAAACCCACCAAATTCATCTAATTTAGCTTCATGGTGATGCTTGAGATCCTACTCTAACCAAGGACTAAAAGAAATTGCAAAAGGAGAAGGGTTAAGAAAGCTATTCTAATCCCAAGCTACGAATGAACATTAACAATGGTGGCTGCTAAAGTAGACAGGCTTCCAAAACTGAGTTTTGCTTGACCAAGAGAAACCTACAACTTCACAAAACTAGTGCAATCTTCTAAGGTCTACTGATTTTCAAATTACACACACATCATCAACATGCAATTGAACTAGGTTGCAGCAATGACATAAAGAAGCCTGGGCTAACTTTGCACAACAACTTGTCATCAACAAGTGTTAAAAGTATGGGCTGGAAGCTCATCAAATACTATAACAACGACACCATCATGACAGCCATTCAAGATGTATGCAACCTAAAATGGTCACCTAGACTTTGGGCCCCATTTATTTAATTTGTCAACATCAACTTTCTGAATCAATGATTGTTGCATTTTCAAATCAAATTTCTTAGTCAATTCATAACTATTTCAAATGTTTCAATTTTCCTTAAGGTTTGAATGCTTCATTAATTTTATTTAATCAAAAGAAATAAATCCCTTTTAATAAATAAAATAATGTTATTTAATTGAAGTTAATATTACTTAAATAAAATGAGGCTATTTAATTAAATCTATTTTTAATTAAATAATTTTATTTTATTTTATTAATATTCATTTCTAAATTACATAATATTATTTTATTTTATTAAAAGAGATATTATCATCTTAAATTAAATAAAATAAATGAAATATCCTCTCAAGAATATCTGTGATGAAAAAGGAAACAAATCAGTTAAAAGGGAAATAAACTAAAAAAGAATTCCAATCAAGATTTGTTTCTATTTTTCTATTTATCCCACATTGCTTCTGAATTTGCCTTCAATTCCACTTTTGCCTATAAAATGAGCCCTCTCATTCTCATTTAAAAAATCACAATTTTTACATCAGACTTATGCTACAAAATTTCTTGAATTTTATCATTTGAGATTACACATTAGTTTGATTTTATAAGCATCTTATTTTTAGAGCATATAGTTTAATATTACATTTTAGCTTAATCTTCATAGTAGATTAATTTGCAAAGTAATTCATTTATGGCATTGCATGTAGATCAATTTTCATTTCAATAAATTAGTTTTGTTTATTGCATTTTACAGTCATTTAGATTAGTTTTCATTGTTGCATTGCAAGAACAGGATTCATGGAGATTGGAATTCTTGCTTCTCCTCTTTGGATCTCTCATTCTGAGACTGTATTTGCAGGGGTAACTGGGTCAATCTGAGGGCCACAATATCAATCCCTGCTCTTCTCGAATAGAGAGCTATGAATTGATTTGCAAGGACTCATTATTGAGTATCCTTGCATGCAAGGATTCACAGAAGTATAACATATTTTCAGTTATACACAAGAAACTAATACCTAAACTAATAGGGAAGTTGAACCATGCATACATAAATAGCAAACTCAAAAGGAACACCCATAAATCATGCAATGTTGCTTTCTATTGCTGCATAATGTCTTTACATAAGTTCTCCAACCTTTTTACAAATGAGGGGCAAGCCCCTATTTATAGTTTTCCAAAGCCCAAATGAATGGCTAGGATCAATTTCCAATGAATGGCCCAAATTTTTTTACAATAGGGTTTCACCTACCCCTCAATATTCAACAATTTTAAAATACAATTTTGTCCTTTTCCTATTTTTTCATCTAGTGCTCGGGTGCTATAGCAATTTCGTCATTTAGCTGATTTGCCTTTTACTGTAGCTAAAACTGCCTGAAAGTTTCCTTCTTACTTGATGTGTTTTCATTGTTCTTCATTGGATCAAATGGGCCCGTCGACGATTGGCATCAATGGATTGGTTGCCCCTGATTTAGGCAGATAGCTCCCGCATGCCCTCTTCAAGGCCACCTTCTTGCATTTTTGTCATTGACTTCCTTGGCTCATGCCTTCTTCCAATGCCGACCTTGTTGGTTGGTGCTAGGGGGAGAGGCAAACATGAAATGAAAGGTGATAGGAGCGATGCGCTTTCCTTGTTCAACTTTCTCAATGGTTCTCCTGACGGACCCGTAGTAGGCTCCTTGAATCCTATGTACATAAAGTGTCATAAGTGCTTTCATACAAAAATTAAGATAAACATTAGTCAAATCCTGTAAACTCCTTGTTAGATCCACCCATGCATCATCAAAAGATCATAATATTCATATTTGGAGCTCATTTGGACCATAAAAATTAATGCAAGTCCAAAGGGGTTGGGTGGCAAACAAGGGACAACAAACTGGAAGGGAAGTTCCTAGACCTCAGAAAACTTAGCAAAACCAAGATTTTTCAATTATAGCACATGGGAAAAGGGGAAGGAAGAGCGCCGAGACAAACTTCCTCAAGATTGGACTTGTTTAAAAAAATGGAAGCTTGGAAGGGGAAAGTCAGAGGGTCACCGCCCTTTTGAAACGGAAATGAGCACACACCGGCCCAAAAGGAAAGTCTCAGATGGCGACAGAGGGGCGAAGTCCCAGAAATGGCCATGGAGGGGCCGAGTTCCGAAGACTAGGTTGCTGGGGGCCGGTAGATGTTCAAAAGGGCCAAGGAGGGCTGGAGTTCTGGAAAATGACCAACTTGGGCTTGGAAAATGGGGCACACAAAACAAGACAGGAGCAAAGCAGCCTGCCAGGATAAAAAAGAGGGGGTCCTTGCCCACGGTGGGGCGTGTGTGCAAAACATGCACAACAGGTTGTTGTCTATGATTTTTTGTTAAACAATAACTTACGTCAGAGAACCTTCCGCTTATGGCGACCCACAGGGATGGACCCACAAAGACTTTGGACTTAGTGATTTTAGGACTTTGGTTTTTATCTCAGTTTGATGCCCATGGAAATGTTTGGTACAAAAGTCATTGGTGGGAAAGTCATTCGATTTTTATTGTTAGCAACATCCTTGGTTTTGTGGCTCTCCGTCAATGGTGTCCCGCAAGGGAAACTTTGCACAGGTATGGGACTTAGTCATTTTTTATTTATTTTACAAATATGCTCATGGTGATAAATGAAAGGGCAGGTGCCACTAGCTAGGAATCTGAAGGGTTTTCACCATTGAAAATGGATTGGGCTTTGCATTTTCCTGCCAACAATAACTTGCATGAAAGAATCTGCAAGGGTTTTGAATTCTAAGCATTTATCACTTTAAAGACCTAACAATTTTGATGATTGAGGGACTCAATCATGGGAGCGAGTGGAGCGAGGGGTCGCCAACATTCAATCCATTCAACATTCAACATGTTTTGTTGGTTGGTTGTATGGTGCAGGAGCACCTTGCTCTTTAAATGCATTCAATAGGCCAATTTGTAAAAAAAATGAATTTTCAATTGAAAAAGCATTGTAAGGTTCTTGTGAATTCACAATTAATGTATTTAAAGTCTTTAAGAGGTCTTTAGGAGGTCAAAAGATGGAAAAATAAAAAATTTGTAAAATTGCTAAAATTTGTCAATAGTGTAAAAGATGCAAAAAAGAAAAAATCAGGAAGTTGAAAGGTCATAAGGTAGTTTAGGTAGTTTCATTCAATGAAGGAAGTTGGAAAGCCTTTAAAAAGGAATTTTGACTCATTTCTAAGGCAGGGGAGATTGTATAGGCTTGTATTGAATTGGAGGAATTGAAGATCCATGAATAAAATCTCTTTTTCTCAATAATTGCTGCAAAAATTGTTTTCATACCTTTTGTATGGAAATGTAAGGGCATGGAAGCATGTTTGAATGAATGTAATTTTCAGATTTATTAATCTCCCTCCATTTCCTTTTTTTTCATGTATTTTTGTGCAGTTTTGAGTTAGTTACTATAATTTTTCTAGGAACAGTCAAATACCCTATCTAGGGTAAACAATGAGATATCAAAAATTTATTTCTTCTTCCTAAGTTGTTGAAACCTCCTAATTTTTGGTGTGTAGAAGGGTATTTTGATGTACATAAGGAATCCCCAAGGTTTTGGAATCATTGTTTGAGTTTTTGACATTTTCAAGGAGGCCCTAGTTTCGAAACAGAGTTCTTTTCTAACAGTCATAATGAATTGGGCCTAGGGTTTGTGGAAATATGATTGCAAATGAACTTTTGATGGTTTGAAGAGAATAATTAGGTTCAATCTAAATTTTTTGAAGCATTTTTAAGGCATTGGGGAACTTGGAATCCATAGTTCCATTAAACCCTTAATATTTTGTTCATATTTAGGCCTAGAAAAAATTTGTGTTTTAAAGCCTATGGAAGGGTATAAATGACTAAAATTTTGTAGTTTTTGTTGTTTCATAACATGACACAAGACTATTTAGGGTGATTGGGTGTTTTGAATATGATTCATTAGTACTTTCTTCACAAAGTATCCCTAATTGGGGCCCTATTCTATAGGATAGTCTATTGTTTCGATGAATTTTTCAAAGAAACCTCATCAAAGCTTTTCATATGTTGTAATTGGTCAAAGGAGGGTCTTGAATATGTGCTTGGTTGGTGGTGATTCAAAACAATTTAAGAATAACACCCATTTTTTAGCCTAAGGAGTCATACAAGTGATGGATGACATGAGAGCACTAAGTTGAGAACCTAATTATAATGTGTTATGAAAAGGGTGAAATTTATTTGTTCCTATTAAAAGAAGATGATTAAGATGAATTTAGCCTTGGTAATAGTTTGGAGCCAAGTTTTGTTGTTTTGGGTTCTTTGTAACAATGAGTAAGATGATTCCTAGGTGTTTTGACTGCAAGATAACAATAAGACTAATTTACCAGTGGTCTGAGAATGTGTAATTGGTTTATTGTGATAAAAAAAGTGTTAAATACAAATCCTTGGAAGTTTGATGATAGGCTTGAAGCATAAATGGTTGATTGTTGTATTTTGGTTTTGTGGAACTAGTTGGTAAAAAGTGAAATTTGGGGAGAAATGAAAGTGTTGAATGGTTTTGTGTTTCTGATCAGGTTAATTGTTGATGGCTAAGTTGTTTTGAGTCTATTAATGGTTAAGATACAAGTCTTTTTATCTGATATTTTTTTGTATGAAGTGAATTTGACGAGAATTTGATGAAAAGATTAGTGAATCAAAGATGCTTGCTCAATTTGATCTTCTCCAATCGTGTTTGGTAGATTCTCTTGCATAATCTTCTAAGTTGGATGAAACTAAGGAAGGCCCAATGGAAAATGGTGGTTTCCATCATAAGGAAGTAGATAAGAAAGAGAAAGAATAAGAACATGTTATGGAGAAAGATATTGAATCCCTATTCCAAGGAACATGGGAAGTACACAGATAAGGGATTTATCTAAAGATGTCCCTAATATAGAACATCTAGTGGAAGAAGGGGAGATTTATATTGAAGAATTGGTAAAAGATAATAATCTCCTCATAGAAATCATAATGAATTTTATAGCTCGGACAATAATAGTTTATTCATCTTACCTATTTGATAGAATACAAATTTTAATGAGATTTTGGAGCCACTAGAAGATGATAAACTAAGATTGAGTCTAAAAGAATAGAAAAATTATAATGGTCTACTAGTGGGTTCTCATATCTCTCCAAATGAGGAAATTGGGATTTCTCAAAATGAGGAGGATTGGACCCTGGTTAGTGTGAAAGAAAAGAAAATCCAAGTATGAGAGGAGAATGGAATCAAGGAAGACCTTCTTAGAGAGGGACCAAATTGATTAAAACAACAAAAGAAGTGGATATGGGAAAGAAAAGGACATTTGAAAATCTCATAGGGTAAGAAATGATCACATTGGGAATATATGGGGAGTCTTCCCCTATTCATTGTCATTGGATAGTAATAAGGAATAGATTAGGAGTTTGTAGTTGTGATTTTTGGAATTACGAGAATCATCTCATGGAATATTAGAGGACTTAAAAATCCTTATTACAAATATCTTATTAAGATTTATGTTATAGATAATACAATGGAAATTCTCCTTATCCTTGAAATTAAGATGAATGAGTCCAATTTTTCTCAGATAGATAGTAAACTATGGTTGACTGCTGAGTTTAGTTTCAACCCTAAAAAATATGCTTCAAGAGGAATAGCTACATTATGGAATACACTATATTTTTAGAAAAATAGTGAGTCATCAAGTAAAAATAGATTAATTGTCTCCTTCTCAAACTTAGGTACTAAAGAAAATTGGAACTTGATTAATGTGTATGCTTTGAACTCAAAATCTACTAGAAAAATTTATGGGATAGGTCTCCAAAAATGCTATTCATATCTAGTTTGATTATAAATGCATGCTTGCAGGGGACTTTAATACCTCCCTCTTCCCTTCAAAAAGACTTGGGGGCCTTGAGGACTACTTTGATAGTATGGTGGATTTTGTTGATTTCCTCATTATCACTAGTCTTTCAAATGTGGAAATATAGGAAACCTCCTTTACTTGGTCCAAAAAATAATGGGAAGCAACCTAATTCAAGTGAATTTTTAATGTTTCTAATCTCAAATGTTTTGAATATTCTTTCTAAACTCACTTTAAAAATTCTACCTAGAGTTGGATTAGACCATAATCAACTCCTTTTGCAAGGAGATAGTTTCATAAGGAAAGGTTTGTATCCCTTTACATATTAAATTATATGGACTTCCTATCCTAATTTCAAGCAAAATATTAAAAATGTTGGAATAGTCCTATATAGGGAACTAACATGTTCTATCTTGCTTAGAAAATTAAATTAGTGAAAGTCAAAGTCAATGGAAGGAATAAAATATCCTTTAGAAATATTTTTTCATAAAAATGAATAAATTTCAAAACATTTAAAGGACTTATTGGACAAAATGAAAGGGGGTGTCTATAATTTGGAGACCTATATTCAAGAAAAATATTTAAGAGAAGAATGTCAAAGATTAATGAGGGGAGAATAATTTTTTAAGAAATGGAAATAGAGGATCCAATGGCTCATAGAGGGATACAAAAATACTAAGTTCTACTACCAATCCACTCTAAAACATAGAAGGATAAATGTTATTAGAAACTTGACTAATTAGGTCTGAAAATATTTTAAGTTTTGATGAGGAAATTATAGATATTGTTGTTTCTTTCTTTCAAAAGACCCTTAGAGACAATTCTAGGGATATGAATGGTCCTCAAGATATATTTGATGTTATCCCTAATGTGCTAAGTGAAGGAGATAGTGTAAATGGCTAAAGATATCATTGTTGAAGAATTCATGGTTGTTGTCTTCTCCTTTGGATCTTTTAAAGCCCAGGGAAACCTAATGGGTTCACTCCCTCATTCTTCTAAGAATTAGAAATTAACTTGTTGCTACTACTAGATATTTTTTCAAGACTAGTAAAATTTTGAAACTAAATTCTAATTTTATTGTGTTAGTGTCTAAAAAGGAAGAAGCTACTTCTATGGAATATTTTAGACCCATAAGTCTTTGTAACATGGTTTATAAAAATCCTATCATGGGTTGAAACTTGCACAATCAAAAGGAGTTACTAAGGTTTTTCTAGAGGGTGATTCCCTCAATATCATTTATTATCTTAAAAAATTGTCATACCCTTCTTGGATAGTGGAGGCATTAATTAATGATGCTATCAATATAGTGGAATCCTTTGATCAATTCTGTATCTCACATGTTTATAGAGAAGGAAATAGGTTGGCTAATTATTTTTCTAACTATGGGGTAAATGATGCAAAGGTGTGGGGTGAACATGATCTCCTACCCCTTGAGGCTCGCTCTATTATTCAACATGATGCTCAAAAGTGTTAAGGATTATGTTTTAATGATGTTCTGTTGTCATGTGGTCCTTACATGGAGCCCTGCTTTGAGGTGTAGCTTGTTGAGAGGAAAGGTCAGGCAGTATGATGTGTGGGCTCAAATGAATAGGCCCTCTTTTCTCATGATTTCCCTTTGCCACATTTTTAATTCCACATAGATTATGGGTAGTCGAGAAGCATTTGTGTTCTCAAAGTTTCCTATTTTCCATTGCAAGCTATCTAAGTTTATCTGGATTGTTAGAAATTTCTTCCTTCTATTGGGATTTTTGCATTCTGCAACCATGGGTGGAGGCTGAAACAGATTGGAGCCTAAATCTTGTGACTTTGTCAAAGCTAACAAGAAGCTATGCGAGATTTTGGAAGTGGGGGGAGTTACCCCATACATGGAGAGGTTGCATGGGTTTGATAAGAAATCCCAAGATTTTATAGAGGCTTGGCATAACAGGGTGTTGGATTTTGGGGGCAAGGAAGTTGCAATCACTGAGGAATTAATTGCAAAAATTATAGGTATATCAATGGATGGGATGAAATTTTATAGAGACAAGAATGATTTTGGTCCAGCAATGGATGTTTTCTTCAAACACAATGAGTGGAGGAAGTTGGAACCAACAAAATGATATTTGCATTCTTCTCTCAAGGAAATTTGGAGAGATGTCACGAAGGAGATAATGAGGTACTTTACTTTGGATAGTTGTTTTTCTATTATTTTAGCACACCATTTTATTTTATTGAACCATTTTAGACATAAAAGCGGGTGTCATTTCTATATTACCTCTTGGTTTTGTTGGAAGCTAGCACTAGGGATCACAAATGAAACCCTAAGAAACCTATCCTCCATGAAGGTCTTATTGTGTTGATAATGGACAATGTTAAGGTGTTTATCCTCCCAAATCAACCCTATTTTGATAGTAAAAATAAAACTATTGAATATGTTACTAGTTTTGAGGAGAATTATGAGGATGAGGACTACTCCCCTGCTTTGAAGGCTTCTCTAGAAGGTGAAATAGAGTCTCTTGCTGATTCTAAGGGTAGGAAGAGGAAAAATCCTCATTCCAATGCTCCCTCTAAAGTTGTGGACTTGGGTGTTGAGGTTGAGATTGTGAAGTCCTCCCAAAAGCTGAAAGTTGTGAAGGAAGTGGGGGGTAATAAGAGAAAGCATCATGGAAAGATAATAAAGAAGACTCTTTCCCCAGTTTCTTCAATGGATGATGAGTATAACATGGGTGTTGAGGGTGAGGTCGAGCGGCCCAACCAACATTCTATTCCTAGGAAGGGTTTTAGTTGTAAGAAGGTGAAGGGGACTGTGAGGGATTTTTTGAGAAAGGAGGTTAGGATCAATAAGGGCCAACTAGGTGTTTCCCCTATTCTTAATGTGTAGAACAAAAAGGTTCAATAGAGGACTAGCTCTCTGGGGATTTTAGAGAGGGATGTGCAATAGGGGATTGTTGGAAGTGTGCTTGTTTTGGAGAAACAAGTGTTGAATCAGAATGTGGACAAAGGGGTGGTGGTTTCTGCTCAAAAAGGGGAGGAAAATTTGTAGAATACTTCATCCAGTGAGGAATCTAATGCAAATTATGCTATTGATAAACATGGTTTTAATTTTAGGAGGGAGATTATGCCATATTATCTTGTCCTTGTTAAGGAACACTCCCTTTCTTTATTTAATATTTTTAAGTGGGTGTTTCATGAGATAAATTCTACTAATGTTAGGGTCAGAGTGGTTTGCACTAAAGTTGATGAGGCCTCCTCTTCTAAGGAGCTGATTATGTAGGCTCAAATTGATAAGGTTCAGGCTGAAGTCAATCATATCTTTGATACTCTCAAGATGGTTGCTGATGAAGTGATCAAAATGAAGAATTCTTATGAGAAATTTTTTTCTATTTTGGAAGGAAAGCTAGATAAGGTTGTGGAGGTTAGCAAACATGCCATGTGTAATGAGGCTATGGGTTTATGTATTCTAAACAAGAAGGAAAAGAAATGGTTGGGTGATAGTTCTGGAACCAAAGAATTGGCAACTGAGGGTGGTATGCAAGTTAATACTACTAAAGACACTGGTCCTTTTTCTCATACTCACAATAAGAAAAAGCTTAATGCAAAGATTGGTATTCCTACTGAGGAAGTGGTGGAAGTTATGAATGCTAATCATAAGATTATTGATAGTGATCTCGAAGCTACGAACATTATGAAAAATCTTTAGTTTTCTTCTATTTTTTGTGCCTTTTTTGGTTGCCTATTTGTTGTTTTTTGGCTGCTTGTCCTATTTTTGATTATATGATGAAGTAGCAACTTATCTTGTAAAGGTTTTTGAGGCCCCTTCAAAACATGTTTTTCCTATAATAAAAAAAATGGTTTATAAAGTATTTTCTAAGTTGATTGTTAATAGGATTAATCCTTTCTTGAATACAATAATTTTCCAAAATAAAAAAGGATTTTTTCTAGGTAGGTAAATCTTAGATGTTGTCCTTATACTACCTATGAATATATCCATTTTATGGAAAGTAAGAAAAAACATGGCATGGTTCTTAAGCTAGATATTTCAAAAGGTTATGATAGAGTGTCTTGGTATTTTCTTCTTGTTGTTCTTGAGAATTTAGGCTTCAAAGGGAAGATCTTAAATTTGATTAAAGAATGTGTGACTATGCCTCAGTTCTATGTATTAGTGAATAGTATTCCTAAATGTTTTTTCTTTTGTGGTAGATATTTAATACAAGGAGATTCCATCTCTCCTTATCTATTCCTAATTTTGGATCTTAGGCTCTAGGTAGGAATTTCCAAAGGATTCTTGACTATAGAACTATAAAAGGTGTCAAATCTACTTTATTTTTACCCTCCTCACATCAATAGTTTGTTGATGATATTTTTTTATATGGATTTGTTTCTATTGTGGAATCAAAACATTGGAAATAAATGCTTGATAGCTCTGCTAGACCCTCGGGATACTACATACATTATAAAATGTATTTTGTATTTATTTGATTCAGAGGTTTATCTGCAAAATAATATTGTTAGAACTTTGGGTTGTCAACAAGCTACCTTCCTTACTACTTACCTTGTGCTCCCCTTGTAAACTAAAAAAATTCTAACAATTATCGTTATGGCATTTTTTAAAGGATGTAAAAGGATTTAGCTGGTTGGAAAGGGCAATTGTTAAGTTAGGCTAGAAAATATCAATTATTGAAAGGTTCACTACAAATTATCTTGATTTATTATCTTTCCCTTTTCAAGATTTGTGCTTTTATGGCTAAAAGGATAGAGCAGATCTAGGAAAAAATGTTGTGGACAAGAATTGAAAAAAAAAGGATAGCTCTAGTAAGCTAGGAAATAGTTTGCAAATATAAAAATAAGGGAGGTCTTGTTATAAGAATATTACAACATTTTTATAAAGCTTTGATGTCAAAAATTGGTTGGAACCTCTTCAAGAATGAAATAGATTAAAGTTACATCTTTAAAGCTAAATACCTATAAACTAGGGATCATATTTGTTTCTTATCTTCCCTTACTCTTCCTCATGGCTCTATCACTTAGAAAAATATTTTGAAAATAACAAATGTGATAATGAAAGGTCTAAGTTGGAGGGTGGGTAATGGTAAAAAGGTAATTTTTTGAAGTGATATATGGAAATTGTTGGCAACATGAGCATGATGGTGTATGGTGTTTTCATTGATGTCAACCCATTATAGAATTGATGGTGTATCAATATGCATATACTCTAGAGAAGACAAAGTGCTTTTGATAAATTGGCTAAGTCCCAGACTAAGATAGTGTATCTTCAATGTAATAGAGGAACAATTTTGAGGTCCACATTTTTTCTCTTTACATTATCCTATCGTATGGTTTTGAGGAAATAATGGTATGTATTGGGTCACTGTAGGATCATGGGGGTCCAAACTAGGCCCTTAAGTGGCAATGAAAATTCAAAAACATAAAGTTAGTCAACTTGACATAAAAATCTGAATAAGTTATCAACATAATTTGAAAAATATGTAAAACAAATTTATAGAAAATTGAATGTAGTTTCTAAGATATTAGTCCTTTTTTGGAAAAATGTAAATCTATTTGGTGAAAATTTGAAATTTCAGTGCAATAGTACTAAATTTTTAGGAAAAAATAAAAAGCAGGTATATATCTAACAAACCTAAGTACAAGAAAAAAAATGTATTTTTTGAAACAATAAATATAAGTAGAGGACACATGCTCGGATGTGTGAAATTGTTTTTGTATTTTTTTGCAAGTAAATAATTAGTTATGAATTTTTTTATTAAAACTTGTCTATCTAACCACTATAACTTGGTCAAAAATTTATGAAATTCATTTTTTCTTTTTTTATCCTATAGTATGGAAAGCATAGAATGTGTTGCATCTCTCAAATTCAAGAAATGTTAAATTGTTTATGAATTATAGATGTTTTTCAATTAGACTATCAATCAATACTTTAGTCAAAATACAAGTAGAAAATAAATAATAATTATCTATTTAATTCCAAATAAGGCATATCTTATATTGGTGGAAAGTTGACAATTTTCTCAATAAACCCTTTTTGTCTCATCAAATTCGGATAAAAAAATATATTTCAGCCAATTTTTTGTCATATCACTACTTTTTACACCCCCATGAACCTGCATTCACCCTATTAAATGAGTCCATATCCAAATTTTTAGGGATTTTTTTCCTCTGTAGGAGAAGATATTAATGACAAAGTATTAGACTAAGTTGTGACAAAGTTACAGTTGTAGAGTTCATGTTAGAATGCTCTGCATTCCACCACAGATGATCAATATGCTTTACAGATTTCAAGAAGTGTTTTGAGATGTCAAATATGTGTGCATTTTGAGTTTCAAGTGGTTTTTTGATCTGCATGTCAAGTTTTGGATGAATAGTTGGTTCATTTAATTGTTGTTTTATCAGTTTGGTAGTGCAGTGCTGACCTAAGGGTTTTGGGGTTGTGCAAGGTTGAATTGTGTATGGAGCAAAATAATAGGAATATCTATAGGTCATGTTGACCTATTTTTATGAAGAACACACTTTGGTTACTTCCACAATGCATGTATGTCATATATTTGGGCCGACAAGTTTTGGGGCCACACGTTTCATCTAATTAGGCTGACCTAGTTGATGATATGAATGATTGCAGAAGATATATATGCATAGAGAAGGAAAATTCATAGTGAGTAGTGTGTGTGATGTAATGTGGTGTAATTTTGTGCATGTGTATAATAGTGACAATGAAGGATGAAGTGTGTAAAGACAATTTTTTGAGCAGAACAAGGAACTAAATCTTCAACATATAGCAGAAGCATTGTAAATAGTTCAAACTATGGCAGTGAGCCAATTTTGTATTTTCATTTGTAATTCAAGAAGAAGTGATCTTCCTTGAGAATTGAGCCCTCATACATTGAGTCCTTTAATAAGCTATGCCCTATTGTGACCAATTATGATTTATAGTGAGTTAATCCTCACTGTGGTTTTTCCCTTTCAAGGGTATTCCATGTAAAATTTGGTGTTCTTATGTTTTTTGTTGTGATGCATTCCTTATTATTTTGATTTCATTTCTACAAGTTTAATTGTTGGATGTTTTGGTTGTGTTTTTGATATGTGGTTGTCATTGATGTCAACTCTATTAGCATTAATGCATTTGAAGTTGTATATGTCGAGGATATTGAGAAAATTGTAATGAAATCAGTTGCAGGTTGTCAGTGGTGAAGTGAAGTTCAGTCTGTTGGTGAGTTTATTATGTTGATGATCAAAGGTTTTGGAATAAAGGGTTTCTTTTCAATTATATCTAGTTTATCCATGTTGAGTTTCAAAGATCCGCGTGAAGATTTGATTGAGTTATGAAGATTTGTATTCTGATAGTCTTTTTGTTACTTCATTTTGTGTTCCTGAATGAAGATGATGTGATTTCAGTAATTTTAGTTGTTGTGGATGCTTCTCTGGTGATTCATGATGTTTTTGGATGTTTCTAGATCATGCTCTATCTGTTTTGCATGTCCACATTGATCGTTGTGCTCGCGATCCAAGATTTTCTCTTGAGTGTTCATGTTTTTCATGTTTGTGGCCGACAAGGTGTTTGTAGTATGTTGTGGATCTTCGAGGAATAATTTTTGAAGGTGGTTCATGTTTGAAGATGTTATTTTGGGTCTTCACTATGTTGTGGCCAACCTTGGTTGGTTTGCATTAATAATTGTTATTGATTTGGGCTGACAGTTTGTTATCATTTTATTATTTTGTTGAAGTCGACATGTAGTGATTTAATTTCTTGTTGCAGATATATATATATAAGTGATTTTTTATTTCATTTGAAGTATGTTGAATGTGTGTGTGCATGAATAATGTTCTAAATCATTTGAAGGCAGAGTAGAGTGTGAAGAAGAGTGAAGAAAAGTGAAGAAGTGTTTATGTGCTTAACCGGAACTGTGATAAGGCATTAGCAAATGCTATTTTATTAGTTCAAATCCCTGCGGATGTAATTTGAATATTTTTGTAAGACAGTGTGTTTTCCTTTGGGTAGTAAGCCTTGTTGTAATTTAGTAGTGAGCTCTTGGCAATGTGCCTGAATGCATGTGCATTCCCCATTTCATTCTTTATACTTTTAACAAGGTATAATCTTGTGGAATGACCTCCACTATGTTTTTTCCCCTAATAGGGTTTCCACGTAAAAATTCTTGGTGTTATGTGTGTTTTTGATGTGTTGATGATTTATGCTTTCATGGTTAGTAATCAAATCTAAGAATAAGGTTAATAAAGTTAATAAGTTGTGAACTTTTGTGACAACTAATTCACCCCCACTCTCAGTTGTCTACCCTTGTGTTGCCAATATTAGCAATATTCTTTGTAATGCACTTTTAAGTTATTGAATTTCAAGGAATACTAATTCAACCCCCCTCTCAATATACTGGGTGTTCAAAAATTGGTATCAAAGAAAGGTTCCTTCAATTTTCCTAGAAAATAAGGTAGATCTTGTAGATTGAACACATGACAACTAGGAGATATCCTACCCCTCCAAAAGAACTTATGATGGAATCATTTACTAAAGTAGATAGTGAAGTTGATATGGAAGGAGAACTCATATTTTCTCTTGATGACCTAGATAAAGTACAATGTGAGAATAGAGATCTAAAAGAAAACATTAAGGAAGTCGATGAGTGTATCAAGAAGTTGAGGAATCAAATCAAGATATTTAAAGATCAACTCAAGGAAACAAATTTGAGAAACTCAAACAATCAAATGAGACAATCACTAATCTAAAAGTGTAGGAACTAAAGAAGGAAAAAGAGTTGAAGACTACTTGAGTTAATGATATCAAATTTCCAAAATCCATAATGTTCTTGTTCAATGATTTCTGGATTTTATTTCTGGATGCAAAAATTCTCACACAATCAAATCTAGAAATCATTGAACAAGGACTGCTTGAATGCCAAATTGAAAGACAAGTCTAGAGAATGCTCAAAGCTTGAGGAAGAGATTATTTCTCTGAGGAAAGATTTGGAGAAAGAAAAGAGTCAAGAAGAAAAAATCAAGAAGAGCTTCACCTTTCTTGATGATATGATTTCTATTCAAAAATTTCATAAGGACAAAGAAGGATTAGGGTTTTAAAAAGGGGAAAGCTCAAAGGAAAATCAAAATCCAAACAGTTCTAAGAAGAAGAATAATGAACAAAGGGAGATTGGAGATAAGAAGAGCTATATCAAACATGTGCAGAACTAGAAGAAACATTTCAAGAGACCTCCTCTCAGACAACCAGTTGTACAAAGGTACCCATATTTTAATGTTAACTATTATTCTCATTATAAATTTTGGCACAGAGTTGTAGAATGTAAAATCAAGATGAAACAAAACCTTCAATCATTTCTAGTCAATGTTATGCATGCAATATATTTGGTCATAGAGCTAGTGAATGTAGAAGATAGATGATGAATGGTTACAATAATGGAATGGTGTCATTTCATGGTTACTATTACTCATGCAATGGGTTTGGGTATCAAGCTTCTGAATGCAATTCTAAAATGGAAAGAAGTAAATTTTCTCCTCAATAAGGTTTCATATGATATAAATGTAATAAACCAGGACACATAGCTAATTTTTGTAGAGGAAAGAGTGTGAAACCCTTTTTTCCACAAAGGATGGTTGATCTGGTTGAAGAAAAGAAGAATATGAACAAGATCTAGAAGAAAAAATAAGAGAATGATGAGAAGAATGAATCTGTTCCAAATTTTGGTGTGGATGTTTCCTCCAAAAACTAGATAGAAAGCATTGGCTCAAGGGGAGTTTTAATAGAAAACTATCCAAACCCTTTTCAAAGATGAGATGTTGATGTTTTTAGTATACTGGTGCATGAATAGGTTGATATTCTTGATACATTAATGAAACATCTGATGATAAATCTCCTGATGTAGAGATTTGTAGAGTGTTTAGGAGTTCCTATGATGATACAAAGAAATCTTGATAGTTTCTGACCTAACTTTTTACTATTGCATTTAATGCACATTTTAGGTCATGGGTAAAATGTTTGTATTTCATTTTACATATTCAAAAGGCATTTTTTTTCAATCAATTAGCAGAGGAGAGCAAAGAAAACAAAGTCTGAAGTGATTCTAGAGTGTTGAACAAAACCCTACTAGAAAAATTCCACAAGGTATTTACAACTCTTGCAAACCCTAATTCAGAGAACTTCATAATGTTTACTCCTTAGGTCGTTGATATGGCTAAGAGACCAAGAAATAAGTTTAAGAAGAACCCACACAAATCAATACAAATGGATAAAGAAGGTGCATTCTCTAGGGTTCCCATAAATGTGTCACACATAGAAGATATGTGAATTTACATTAAGTCAAAGAATGATGAATATAAAAATCTAAAGTTGTCATATTTTAGGGACAAAGAGCCAATGGAGATGATTTCCAATTGAAACTAGAGTATTGTAGCTTGTCAAAAAAAAATTTGGATGTGTGGATAGTGTTTCCCAACTTCTATTTTGAGGATGAATGGGTGAAGTTTGTTCTAAGTAGAATTCACAATTTATTCATGTGGTTGGACATGCCACATATGATTAATAAAGAATCAATAAGGGTTGTTATTGGTTTGAGTTCCTCAAGACCTATACCAGTAATGAAGGATGTAAAGAATGAAGTGGTGATGAAGCTTACTATAGCCAATTTTGAAAAGTGTGCCCTAACAATGGACAACATGAAAATTTGATAGTCAAATATGCCTTAATGATGATTGCTTACAAGATATTCTACACAAATATAGAAGGTTTGCAACTACCACTATGATTCACATGACATATCAAATGGTGAAAGAAGGTAAAGAATTTGACCTATGTGAGCTCCCGCATTTGTATTTGTTGGAAATTTTGCAACAGACAAAGAAAAAAGGTACCATTTCAAGTACAATACTCTCATTATATGCTTAATATTGTACTATCTCAATGAGCTTCTTAGAGTGAAGAACGTAGTATGGCAAGATAACATCCCTGTAACTATTCAAATTAGGGATCATTTGAGGAGATTTTCAGGTATCAAGTCTTTTGACTTAATGTTGTGGGGATTTTTCAAACCATTTCAAACACATCTACAAGAGAGAGTAAAGATTCCTTATAAATTTGTGAGAAAGTATAAGACTGAAATAAATTTTATGTTTAGTAGAGATAATTTCTACATGGAAGCAAGTGAACCCAAGATTTTTTGTATTTTGAAGCTATCTTATGAGGTAGTTGAATTGGATTGGATTGGCCTTGTAGAGGTTGTGTTGAGAAATCCTAGATTTCCAACAAATGGAAGGTTTGGTACATATGAGAAGATAACAAAGAAAGGGAACTTGGAAAATAAAAAGAAGGATATTAAAGAAAAGGTTGGATAGTTGAAAGATGGGTTAGAAAGGGAGTTTGGTACCCCTGTGAACCCTATAGTAGATTCTAAATGCACATTTTCTCTTCTATGGACTATACTAAGATCAAGAAGGTCAGATAGGACTTCAACCTCCACAACTAGTATTTTAAAGTACTCTAAAACAAAACCAATAGGTGGCTCTAAGAAGATAGGTACATCTAGCCTCCCTTAGCAAGAAAAGGCTCCAAAGAGAAGAAAGAAAGAAAGAACAAAAATGGACAAGTCTATCAATTCAAAAGAAGAAGAAGAGAAAGGGGAAGAAGTAAAATTGGTCCACAAAATAAGTCCAAAGTCTCTCACAAAGAGACCAATGGAAAAAATGGAAAGGAGATAGAGAAGACCCCTCTAATCCATGATCATAGTCCCATGAATCTTGATGCACTATTCACTGCTATAGTAGAGTTTGGAATCCTAAAGGATATAGCTGAAATGTATCTAGATGTGAATAACGTAGATAAGGAAAAAAATGAAGAGGTCATTATCAAGTACATGGTGAAATTCAATGTTGGCCTAGGTGAGATAGTGAATCAATTGTCAAATGAGTTAAAAGAAGTATTCAGTGAAACAATACAAGAGGCAGTTGCAAAAGATGCAAAGATGAAATCTTTTACCTTGGATAAGCTTGGTTCCTCATTATCTCGTGAGGAAAAATTTAAGTTGTCTGAATTATAAGTTCAAGAGCTCAGGATAAAGTAGAGAGTAAATACTCTTATGGGAAAGGATAAGGATGTTATAGAGAAGTTAAGGGAATAAACCATAAGATCAAATGAAAGACTTCTTATATAATTAGAAACCTCTTTGAGTGATGAAGATGAAATGTAGCAAGACATGTCCCTCTTGCAAAGCAATGAGCCTGTCATAAAGAAACATGAGCATGAGTGAAAAGAAATGATGAAAAATAACACCTATTTAGATGGTTATACAATTGTGGAGTAGAGAAAAGAGGATGAACAGGAATTCCTAGAGAATAATAAAGCTCGAAAGGAACAAACTTTGTCTCTCCTAGCAGTTGAGAAGATTGTACAAAAGTGTTTTTTCAATGGAGAGAAGGAGAAGAATGATAAAAATCTAGAAGAAAGCACAAAAATAGGACATCAATCCTCTACACCCTTTGGAGATTCATTCAAATATCTTTTGGATAATGCAAATTTAGTTCCAATTAGTGGTGTCTACACAACTTCTATAAATCCCAATGCAACAAGTTCAAGTGAACATGGACAAGATTTCCCCTCTCCATAATTTGTAACTTAGTGATGTTTTTTATGCCTTTGCAAGAAAGGAGATTATACAAAATCAACAGAAAGGCATAGAGTTAGTTGATGAGGCTATTAAGGTTTTGCAAGAAAGCCTTCCCAGAATATCCATTGATACTTATTTGATAGGTGTACATAAGTTGAAATTGCTGCTAGATTCTTATAAGGAGTACTCTACAAGTCTTGAAGAGAAGACAAAGAAGGAAGTAGCAAAGAGATTGAAGGATAAGAGGCTAATCAATGCCTCAAATAAATGTGCTACTACACATACCAAGTTGCAAGGAAACTTAGAGGATGTTCAAAAGAGTTTGGAGGAAGCTAAACTATTGTTCCAATTCTATTTGAAATGGTCATTGTCTACAAAATTTATAAAAGACCAAATGGACTCAATTGAGTCCCAAATTTCTTAGGCCTTAGGTGTGTATGATCCAATGAATGATGGGTATGGAGAAACTAGAGTGATCATTGAAAATATACACAGTAAATTCTTTTTACTATATAAACAAAAATAGAAAATCATAAATCAGTACAATCAACTTCAAGATATGGTAAGTCTAGGGATTACATCTTTAATTGGAGCTTTGGCCAATGCAAAAAATTGTGTAAAAGACAATGCCTAGCTCTTTGGAATAAATAGAAGATCTCTATGTATAGTTTGAAAACTAGATCTGCATTCTTTCTTTCTTCAAGAAGGATGGGAGGTCACCAATTTGGAGGCAAACCTTGCAAAATTAAAAACTACATCATCCAATTAAGGTGTATATTTTTTTTTGAATTGTACAAAAAAATATATTTACATTTGTAGATTTAGTAGATAGTTTTGTGATACAATTTTTGTCTTGTTGGTGATGGATAACATAGTTAGGGAGTTATTTTCATGTAGATATATTAGTAAGGGGATGTAATGTCGATTTACTACCCTTTGCCCTTGATGTCAAAGGGGGAGTGAAACAAAGAAGCATGTTTTCATCATTGACAAAGGGGTAGATTATTGGAAACATGACCATGATGGTGTATGGTGTTGTTATTGATGTCAAACCATTATAGAATTGATGGTGCATCAGTATGCATATATACTAGAGAAGACCAAGTGTTTTTGGGAAATTGGATAAGTCCTAGACTAAGATAGTGTATTTTAATTGTAATAAAGGAATAGTTTTGAGGTCCAAATTGTTATGTTTTGCATTATCCTATCATGTGGTTTTGAGGTAATAATAGTATGTTTTAAAGGAGTGCATATCCAAATTTTTAGGCCTTTTTTTCCTCTGCAGTAGAATATATTAATGATAGAGTATCAAACTAGATTTTGATAGAGTTACAACTACAGAGTTCATGTTGGAATACTTCACATTCCACCGAAGATGATCATTATGCTTTGTAGATTTCAAGAAGTTTTTGGAGATGTCAGATGTGTGTGTATTCCAGGTTTTAAGTGGTTTGGTGATCCATGTTTCAATTTTTGGATGAGCAGTTGGTTCATTCAGTTGTTGTTTTATTAGTTTGGTTATGCGGTGTTAGCCTAAAGGTTTTAGGGTTGTGCGGGACTAAATTGTGTATGGAGCTAAATCATAATAGTATCTATGGGTCATGCTGAACTATTTTTATGAAGAAAATTCTTTGGTTACTTCCACAAGGAAAGTATGTTGGAGATTTGGGCCGACTAGTTTTGGGGTCACACATTTCATCCAATTAGGATGACCTAGTTGATGATATGAATGATTATGAAAGATATATATTTATATATGCATAGAGAAGGACAATACATAGTGAGTAGTTTGTGTCATATAATGTGATGTAATCTTAGTCATGCACATAATAGTGACAGTGAAGGATGAAGTCTGTAAAGCTAGTTTTTTAAGTAGAAAAAGGAATTGTATCTCTAGCATATAAACAATGCATTATAAACAGTTCAAACTCTAGCAGTAAGCCATTTTTGTATGTTCATTTGTAATTCAAGAAGAACTGGTCTTCCTTGGGTAGTGAGCCTTCCGATTTTCTAGACAGTGAATCCTTTAAGTTGTGATCTATTGTAACTGGTTATGATATATAGTGAGTTAATCCTCACCATGGTTTTTTCCCTTTCAAGTGTTTTCCATGTAACATCTAGTGTTCTTTTTTTGTTTGTTGTGATGCATGCTTTACTTGTTTCCTTCCATTTCTGCAAATTTAATGAGATGATTTGTAATGCACTTTTAAGTTATTAAATTTCAAGGAATATTGATTCACCCCACCCCTCTCAATATTTCAGGTGTTCAATGGGAAATAAGGTTCTTTTCTTTCCTCATTTTTTATCTTCTCTCAACTAAAGGAGATCCCTAGAAGACTAAATTGATAAAAGTTATATGGTTATACTCATTGGAATTGGTAGAGCCTAAATGGAAATATTTTACAAATAAGTGAGTATAAGGAAAGCTAGCATGCAAGGGGTGATTAATCAATTGGATTAGAATTTAGAGGATTACCATTTTTTCTACTTTAATAGAGAGGATGAATGTATTTGAACACCAAATCCTTTAAGATATTTCTCGATGGGAAATTATTATAACCTAATTACTAATTATAATGGGTATCATTTTTTATTGGGGTAAAATCTTGAATAAAAAGGTGATCCCTAAGATAAATTATTTTCAATGGGCAACCCTCCTAGATGAACGACACACAATCAACTGAGAACAGGTGGTGAATTAGTAGATCAAATCAATTTAAAACTCTTTAATTCAACACTTATATCAAACATAGAAATTAAATAAAAAATGATAATGATAATCAAGCAACCACATAAGAACACACATTTGCACATGAGAACAATAGATATACGTGGAAACCTAAGATGGGAAAACCCACATTGAGAAAATTTGTTCAGATCTATTGTCCAAATCCAGCCTCACAAAGAAAGAATATAATAAGGGAATTTACAATATAAAGTAGGAACCAACCTACTAGAGACACCAATCCCCAATTGTATTTATAGGAACCAACCTACAAGAGACACCAATTTCCAATACAAACATCTAAGCACCAACTCAGTACATAGAAAACTAGTCCTAAAGGATTAAAAAGATAAATCTTGCAGATCTTCATTGTTGGTTACATAGCTTTCACACAATCTAAACTTGATTTAGACACTCTACTACACTCCTCAAGATCTCCTGATGATAGTACAATTACTGAGATGCTTCGCATTGAATAACACTTTCTCATGTAGATTCACATCCTTGTATATTCACTCACTACCTTCTCTTCAATTATAGTTGTAACACCCCTCCATTTTGGATCTTTTGATCGGTAGTGTTTTCTTTGTAATGCTTTGTTCTGCTATGCTTTGAATTTGGTACTTGGTTATTATTTTATCGTGAACTATTAAGCGATGCATATGTAATATTTGAATGTGATGGTATTTTACTCTAATGTTATCTTTATGGCATGCTTTGGATTAGCTTGGCAAATATTTGATTTCATTATGTTTTATGCTTGTGATACTATTACTAATCTTAGATGCGTCAGTTAGTGATATTGTATTGGTGAAGGGAACGGGATTGTACCACTCTCTTGCGAACACCCTATGATTATGAGATTTCCTCTTCACGGTGTGTTTGATCATATTATATATATATGCATGTTCGATGTACTCTTTGTTTGTAGGTTGACAGGTACATGACATCGAATCCACTTGGTTCACAGGTTTGAGCATGTCCATTGACCAACGGTAATCGATTGGGAGATAGTAGCTAGGTTTTCAGTGCCAAGTCGTCACCCTAGTCATAGTGTGTCGTCAGGTTGTTGTCGGGTTAGTTGCTTTAATTTGGTCCATTTCCCCTTGAGTATTTATTTAATTTCAATTTATTAAGGGTATTAAATGGCTTATGTAGTTAAATTGATGATTAAATATATTTCTTTATAATGTTGAAAATGTAGTTATTTATTGATTAATTTAATTTAATTAATAAAATAATCTAATCTTGGATTAGATTTATTTTATTGATTAACTAGGTTAATGGTGATAAATTAAATGAAGTAGTTGTTTTGGCATTATTGTATATTAAGATTCAAATTTAAAATAAAAATGGAAATCATGGTGGATATTTAGAGTTAAATTAAAATAAAAATGAAAATGTGTTTTAAATTTCACCTTTTGAAAATTATAGATAAAGTAAATTCTTTGCAAAATTTGAATTCTTTTGTTTAAAAGAAATTTTGGAAATGCATGAGATTTCAAATAGAAAGTAAATTTGTTTTAAATTTAAAAGAAATGGAAATATCTCCAAATTTTGCAATGAATTTAGTGGGTGGGATGGTTTTAGGGGTTTGACCAAAATTGGGGAAACTCTATTTGAGCAATTGCTATTTCATATAATTTTCAATTTTTGAATTTGGTGGAGAAAAAGATTGGCTGTGGCTTTGTTTTTGGATTTTGAAGAAGTTTTTGGATTTGGAAGAAGCAAAGTGGACTCCTTGGTTGAGCTGGAAACAGATCTGGAAGCACCATTTGAATCCTTCTATCTTGGGACAAAAACTCAGGTTCTTTGATTTTTGTTTCATTTTGAAAGAGTTTAAATTTGGTTATGCTGTTGGAAATTTTCTAAATGCTATTTGAGTTTCAATGGAAAACCCATGTCAATTGGTTCAATACTTTTAAACTTCTGTTGAAATTTTGGAAAGAAAAAAAAACAAGAATAAAAAAATGGAAAAATAGAAAGAAAACCAAAAGAAATCTTCATTTCAAACTGAAATTTAAATCCATTTGTTGTATTGTCAATTGATTGTTTTATTACAAAATTTTGTTGTTCAATTTCACAATTTGACTGAAAATGGAGATTTTAGGTATATATATTTATAAATATACCTGTGTATATATATATATATAAATCCCATTGTATATATATATATACACACACAAGTATATTTATAAATAAAGTATGTTTTTTATTTTTTTTCTGGTAAATAAACCCTTTTTTTTTACAGAGTGAAGTTCTCTGTCTGTATAAGATGGGGAGTTTATTTTATATTTAAAAATGTTAATAAAATAAAATTTTATTTTGTTTGTGGGGTGGGGAAACCATCCCCACTGCCGCCCAGCCAAGGGGAGGCGACTGTGTGAGTCACACAAGCCGTCGCCCCCCTGTGGGAGGCGGCCTGTGTGAAGCACACAGACCGCCGCCCCTGGGGAAGGTGGGATGTGTGCCACACAGGCTATCATCCCCTATGGGAGGCAGGTTGTGTGCCTCACACAGGCCGCCACCCTGGGGAGGCAGGGTAGCCTACGCGCCCTAAATAGGGCTTTCCTTTTTAGATTCTTTTTTTTTTAGATTCATTTTTTTTAAAATTCATTTTTATTATTTATTAGTATTAGTTTATATTATATATATTATTTAATATGTATATATTATATATTATAATATTTATATATTATAAATATATAATATGTATATATATTATATATATTATATATTTTAATTTAAATAAATAATTTCTTTTATTATTTAAATATTTTAAAAAATGAATTTCTTTAAATGATTATTTCATTATTATAGTAGAATTGAAATTGACTTTACAACAAATGTTTTTATTTAAAATGTCATTTTTATAATCAAATGATTTATTTTAAAAAAAAGTTGATGTTATAATCAAATGAGGTTATTGAAAAAGAATGTTTTAATCATTATGTGTAATTGGACAAGACGAAATTAAATTATTGGTTTAAATTCCTTAAAATTGCTAATGTGATTTGAGTTACTAATGAGTATGTGCAATTAAGGTTAATTATTTAATTGATTTCTTGTGCTACGTCATTGCTTGGATTGGGTTTAGGAAACCCTAACAGTAGTTTATTGAGTTGTCTGAAATACTTTCTAAAAGATATTTTCGTTCTTTCTCGATGTTGGGAAAATGGGGTTATTTGTCTAGTAAGTCTTCCAGAGGAGTTTTCTAGGATGGGATGTTTTTTGTGGTGGTTCAATTTGCGAATTTCCTTGAGAAATGTGTGTAGAGGTATTATGTTGTTTCACTGGTTTTCATGAACGGGGATGGTTTGTACCTCCTTGGGATTAGGAGAGGGTTATGTGGTTTGTGCCTCCTTTGGATTAAGAGTGGATTTTTTGGTTTGTGCCTCCTTTGGAAGGAGTGGATTATGTATCTTTGTTTCCTCTAGTGTTTGGAGTGAGTTTCCTTTATTCGTTGCCTCCTTGGATTGGAGAGGTCATCTTATCTAGTTACCCATTGGATTGTGGTCTTGTACCATGTGTGTTGTCAATAGGAGAGTGGCTCTTTGTGGGGGTCTGGCACACAGAGGGGGGCCAAGGTAAGTCACTTAGGGTTTAACTAAGTGATAACTTAAAACGATTTAATGAAAAACTCTCAGACTAATTAAGATAATAAATGCCTCTCTCATGACTCATTCACTTTTAAGGTTTGAGATGAGACGAGAAGCACAGTTGGTATGAGGCTCCGGCGGCTGGTAGACTTGAGCCAAGGTAACCCAAGGTGGGGGCTCGGTTGCCTAAGACAGTTGATCCAAGGTAACTCATAGAAAATTTCATGTGACACTCTCTCTATGTCAACCAGAAGTCAGTTGTTGTACTGCATAAATGATCCTTGTTCTCTAGAAGCATTGTAACCATTGTGTTAAGTGATAATGTGTTTGTATTCAATTCAATTCAGTTATGTTTTAGCTTGTGTCTAGTGGTAGATGGTCTTGTGTAGGAATTCCTTGTTACTATCTCCTAGCATGGGGGGTGAGCCTTCGACTATCACATGGTTGGGTGGAACGTGCACCTTAATCCGTTGGGTTGTCTTCTTGTTTGTGTGGACGAGGTTTCCAGTTGGAGAGCTCGTGGGATCCAGTACCTTCATGCTTTATTCTTTCAGTTATTACTATAATTTAATACCCCTCTTTGTATCGAGGTGGAAGATGTAATTTGTAACCTTGTATATTGGAACTACCTCATTCGGGGAATGAGTGTTGTAATCGTATTGTTCAATTATGTTATTTGAAAACATGTGGCATCCTTATTCTTTGTTGTAAAATATATTGTTTGGAATGTATGCGTTCTTAATTTCTTAAGTAATTAAATGTTATGTTTTCATTTCATGTTTCTTGTTTGGGTTTCAAAGTAAACTTAGTCTCATAACCTTAGGGGTTGTTGGCAATTGGTTAGTGAACTTGCATGTTAATTGTACTTAAACAAAAAAAAATAGTTCGTTTGTGTAGTTAATTGCAACTTCCCCTAGGGTTGTGTGGCAGGGCATTACAATAGTTGTACTTCACATTATGCATCTTCAAAAATTTATGATGATTATATACAAGGAATTTCATTAACATCAATCCATGTCAACAAGGGATCAATAATCAACTAAGATGACATAAGGTGGACCTAAATTCAAGTTACAAAAAATGTATAACATGTTGGTCCTAAATCATTTTTTTTGCTGCCAAAAGAACATGATGTTGTGTGCTTCCATAGGAACCTTAACCCAGACCAATTTTACCACCACATGCTAACTTTTAATGTCACATGCTACTAGTCATTGTCTCACAGTCCCACAACACCAAGTTAACAGACAAGCATGGAGAGCCTTCTATAACTTCAAAATTTTTTCCTAATAAACATCCATTCTAAAAATTCTAGAATATGATAGAACATGTATAGACATACTCTCCATTCAAACCGAAAAGCCAAATACACCTTCAAGAAGAAATACTTAACATAAATGTATTGTCATATAAATCTCTCTACCTTGAGTAATTGTACTGAGACATTTTAGATCAAAATTGTGGATGAATTTTGTCAACATGAATAGATGTAGTATGATACTATAGACACTCATCAACTTCTTTTATCAATATAGATACAAATGTATACTTTTGCAATACTAAAAAATACATGATAGTTAGTTACATTTAATTCTCACCGATCTTCTATTCATCTTCCTTTGAAATCAGTGAGCAATCTTGACATCAATGAACTCCTTTGACATCAATGATAACCTTTGTTCAACAATATCCCCATTTTTCATTGATGATAAAATTAAAAATGTTGGCCACACATGAAGACATATCTAATAATTACTTCACATTGTGTTTCATTTCTCCCCTGTAGAGAATATAATATTTTGAGTTCCACTTCTCCCCCCTAGACATCAATGGTAAAGTTCAATTGAAACCTACTTCTTGGCATCTCCACTGACATTTCTAACACTCTGCATAATCTAGAAACCTATTTCCTTTATAGAATCCCTATGAGCCTATACCACACTACTTCTAAAAAATTCCACAAGACCGCCAAGCCTTCATGTAGTAGGGAGTTAACAATTCCCCTAAACCTATACTTCCACTTTATTTAAGAGGGAGCAACAATTCCCAACTTCTTTTGAAGAAACTCAAAAGTCTCCTTAGGAAGTAGTTTTATGAAAATATTTTCTACTTTCTCCTTGGTTTCAACATACTCCAATTTTACTTCCTTTTTTGCTATCTTCTCCCTCAGAAAATGATACTTGATTGCAATATGCTTTGTCCTTGAATGTATTACCAAATTATTCGATTTTTTTATAGTATTGGTATTATCATAAAGAATATAAATAGGTTCATCAAACTCAATCTTCATCTCCTTCAAATAATTTTTGTAAAGACCTACCTGGAATTGTTTCCTAGAAGTAGGCCTTTGATTATTTCTCCAAAAAACATGTTTTTCCCTTGGGAAAGAGAGTTCAAGAAGTGGAGTATTGACATCCTAGTTTACATGTTAAACAGATCAAGGACCTTTTGGAATGAAATTCATTCAAACTATGAATATCAAGAGATTATAAAAGTGGCTAAGAGCAACCTGATCATGGGAAAAAAAATTAAAAAATTTGAGGCATTTGGTGATGCTTTGTGAGTAGCATAGAAGAAAAAGGGTGCTTTTTATTGGTTACAATATTTTTGTATGCCTAACTTGTGAGAAAAATGTGAGCCTTTATAAAGAGGCTAACCATATTGGAAAATTGCTTTTAGAGACCCAAGGTCTACTCATTCTTGATGAAGGTCATCAAGCTCGAAATAACCAATCAAAGATATGGAATTCATGCAAAAAGGTTAATTCAAAACTACAAATTATACTCTCAGGAACTCTTTTCCAGAATAACTTCAAAGAGCTTTTCAACACATTGTATCTGGTAAGGCCAAATTTTGTCAATTGTTGCTTGGGTAAAAAATTGAAGCTATCCTTGACACCTGGTAAAGTTATGGATAATAGTAGGATCTACATGCTGGGGAAGTTATTCATGGATGAAATTGGGAATAAAATTTGGAATGGAAAAGAGAGTGTTGATCATAGGCTTACTTAAATCTTGAAGTGGCTATCCTACTATTGCTTCAAGGTTCATGACATAATCTACTAAAAAATTCTTGCTCATTCATACCTTTTTAATTGTACCTATGATATTGCATTGTATATATATGATGTACTTCACCTTTAAATGTACATATTGAAATGTATTCCTTTGTGGACTATTATTTACTTTTAAAACTCATCCATAAACATAAAAAAACTTCATTACCACAGGTTTGTCCCTTTATCATTTGACTTGACTATGCATTGTAAAGAGGTCTACCATAATCTTCTTAATAACTGATTCATTTTTTTTATTTTCCCTTTGGTTTAACATATGACAAAATTATCCTTGTCATTGTGTTTTCCTTAATTCTCCTTCAAATTTTACTCCTAGACTGTACAAAAAGAAATTGAAAGGAATGTATTCTTGTATGTGCTCCTTTAAATTTTGCTTCTCATATATTAGTGGAGAAAATAAAAAAAATTAAAGCTTATTATCGTTCTCACCCTGCAATCTTAGATCTTCCTTCTCGACTTTTCTATGGAAGTGAGTTGAATTCTTGTGTTGGAAAAGGGATTTAGAAATTTTATTCTACCTTTGATGAACTTCGAAACAAAAAATTTCTATTTTTTTTACATCGAGGGAATTGATAAAAGAGAAAAGTAGAACAAAAGGCTTTCCTATATTTCTGCTGGCATGAATTGAAGAGTTTACGGGAGAGCAGGTGACTCAACATTATTTTCCCGCATCACTGTGAATGCCAACAACAAAATGTGTGGTGTTGCAGTGGAGGCATACAATGACATTTTATAAAGTGAGGAGAGTAAAAGTGATTCTTTTCAGTTTTATATTATTTGCAATTGGAGAAAGAGAAATTTGTAGGATAAGTTTTTACCTTTGTGGAGATTTTATGCTACTTAAGTGAATGGCATAGGAAACTACAAGGAACATCACAACTCATCTACACATTAAAATCTACAAATAAATTGATCACAATTTGAAATCATTCAAAAGAAAATTTGTGCATAAATTCTTCATTATTAATTTTTTTATAGAAGTTTTTGTGAAGGCTTTGGTGATCTGAAACTTGCAACTACAATAGCTAATAAAATTTCACTTCCAAATATGCTTTTTATGGATGTTCATATCCTCATCCAAAGCTCCAATTCACACACAAGAAGGAAGGACACCTCCAAAGGTTGATTAGTTGGGTAGGAAGGATGCTTTCAAAGTATTTGCCACATTTTATTGCTTCACCATAACACCACACTACTCTTGGGATTTATTGATTGGTTCTTTGTGGGAATGTGGGAGAAGAATACCACAATACTGCACCATGTTTGTGGATTTTGGATTGGTCATTGCAATGAGGCAAGAAATTCCTTCTCATTGCCTTCACCATTTTTATATAGTTCACTAGCACAAAGGTTGCATTTCGTTGATTTGTAGCTTCCCGTGAAGAACCATTTTTGGAATGGGATAAGTGGATGAGATTGAGGGGCATGTGGGAGATCAAAAAGACAACAATTAAATTTAATATTTCTTGATGCCTTTTCATAGTCATTGAATATTTGGAATATTTGGAAAAATACAATAAAGGAAGGGTGAAGATTTGAGAGAGAGGTTGAGAAAGCACAAGGAAGGGAGGGATCAAAATCAGAGGATATCTACTCAAGTGAAGAAATACAAGAGAAGATCGAGAAGAAGAATTATAGAGATAGCAAACCAATACAGGACAATGTTTAACTTCTTTAGAAGAAGCAATTGAAAGTCTCAGAGTATAAAATACAAATACATCTTGAACCTACATCACCAAGGACAAGTGTGCTATATGATATGCAAGAATAGTTTATATCCGCATAATGTAAATACCAGCAATCATGACCACAACATACCTATTATAGCGTCAACTTGACTACGAAAATATCGGCATTTGTTTTGCTGATAGGACGTGGTTATAGCACAATGTCTCTAAGATTTGTATGATTTTTTATACCACCATGTTCTAGTGATAAATGATAGGAAATATGGTATTACTTAATTTGCAGCGATAATTTGTTCATAGCTGATATGGATTGAGCATTGAAAGCAATTTCATCTTTCCATGCAATGACGGAGTGATGGAGTATCATAGTGAATGCACAGTGAATGGTATGCCTAATACAATATTCTATCAATGATTAATGACAATAGTTGATATGATAGTGACAATTTGAAATTCTCTAACTGTGACAGTTATGGTCTTATAATTCTTACTTGTGACAGTGAAAAAGTGGCTTGCTAATGACAATGGTTGCTTGTGATAGTGGTATGCATCTACATCCTTCTTTGATCATTGGTTGCACATCATTGGTGTCAAAGGTAATGGTGTTTATTGATCCAAGGTAAGTTTCAAAGGTGTTGATAAAAGTTGATGCAAGGTAAGGTACTTATACATATAAGTATGACAGAGTTGTTTCTTGATCATTCACATATTTAGTGGAAGTGAGTATTGTTATTTATTCTTCAAAAATTTGTAAGAGGTGTGATTTTATGATTACAAGAGATACAAGGTTGGGACTTGTCATGTTTTAATATGATCAAAGGTGAATAGATATGGTCTTTTGAGATATTTATATTGTCAAGGCACAATGAACAATGACATATTTACTTCATTTTCTTCTAACAGTGGTTACTTGGTTTCAGACATGAATGCTTTCCTCATTGGTTGAAAACATAAATGCCTTTGTTTGTAATTGGTTTGCAATGGAAGTGATTACAAAAAAAATATATAGATCCATGTGTATTATGCCTCATGTTCCTAGTGGCAGTGATTGTAACACCCCACCAAGGAACCCCAAAGGACAACACTATCTATGCCACATTAATGGAACATTTTTTTTTAAGTAAATAACAATAGAATTCATGACGTAACATAACATATAATCTAATCCTAGGTCCCCTAAGGTTCCATGACCATGCTACTCACATAACTAACAACCAAGAAACTAGATTCATTTCATTAACTACTATGATAACATGGATTAACTAACAAGAAAGTTTATTTTAAATCACCACATTAAATGATCCAACATTATTTACTTCCATTTCAATACATCTGATAAAGAACAACAAAGAATATTTCTATCTAATTAACATATACAAGATGCATTACAAGAAGAATGCAACAATATCAGATACATCATTATAGTCTTTACAACATTGCTTCCCTAAGTACATGTGGGAAGAATACATTTGATTACAATAAGAGGTACAACTGATATACAATCCAAAACATATACATAAAATTTTGTCTTCTCAATCTAGAATATGATCTAGAGTCCACAACATAAGGAACAATCTCCATGCACATGAACATGTAGCAAGGATACCCAATGGAGGAAAAAGAACCAACCTCCCAACCATGTGGAACCCTGAGGTCCACCCCCTGTGCTAGGAGATAACACAAGGTCCCACAACAAGTAGACAATAACCTAGAAAACAACAGGCTAACACAAACAAGGGTTATACATGGACTCCATAAAACACTACTCACAACACAACATCACTTACAACATTGACTTCAGTTGCAAAGGCACACACACAACAGGAGGAGAAGATACAACTAGGGAATGCTAGACTGCAATAGGGAAGAGTTTTATTGCATGGTCCTGATAGTCTCTCAATAGACGCCAACCCCCATCTATGGTTGTTCTGGTAAACCTCTCACTAAATCTTGACCCTATAGGGTGACACATGCGGAACCAACATTCCTTTTATGAGAACAAGGAAGTTGATCTTTCCAACCAAACCTTCTCAACCCATCCTTAGCCTAAACAAGCACTACATGCATGGGTGAGGAATCCATTATCTTTTTTAATGTGAATTCTACCCATCCCCCTAATTCATTATTAAGGTTATCACTGGATTAAGAAACTCTCCAATGGGTTGTCATGGTCACCACTTTGGGCTCCATCCCCATTGAGAGCCACTCCCCCTACTTGCAACTACTAAACCCTACACACAAAGCAAGACATTTACCACCTAGCACACTTAACATAATTACATGAATCCAATACACAGGGAAAGGCATTGACCATCTCACCCACATATCTCAATCACAAGAGTCTATACACAATGCAAGACATTGACCCTCTTGCACACGACTCAAACATTACCAACCACTTCCAAGTGAAACAACATAAAACCCATACATACAAAAATACTCCCTCCTAAGCCCCTGGAAGCCAACTTAACCATTTTGCACAATGACTCCCACTTTTAAACCATTACCAAAATCACCCGAAATTCCAATAATCAAACACATAATTTATTACAAGGAGTCAATCAAACATTACAACCATGAAATGCATTATTTCCACATTTCATACCACTCATTAACTTAGTCACTAAATTCACTTAGTTGGGTCATCTATCACAACATTTCATAATTAATTATAATAACAATTATTCTCAATAACTAAGTTACTTAGTGATTTTACAAATCAACCATTAAATAATTAAGAACATAATCAACAAACAAAAGATAATCTAATTCTCTCACTTAACAAGTCTTTCAATTATTTAAATATAAGTAAATCAATTGTCCTTATTTAATTTCCCAATTCACTTACCTAAAAAAATCAATTAATCACATGGGAATAATCGTTCTTCTACTATAACCCTAGTACATATACATATATATACATATATATAAATATGTATATATTTTAAACAAAATGAAATTTTCAATATTAGCAGATTATAAAATGACATATACATTCATATATAACATACATACATGCATACATATACATACATACACATCAAATTACTTATACTCGAATACCACATATATCTATCGCCAAATGTAAAGCATAGAAATCAAATGCATATAAATCGAATTTCAAGCATACAACACATTCATCAAATACCAAACTTTTACCAAATATTAAGAGTATGCATTGAATGCCTAACACAATAAATTCATATGTAAATCACAATATCCAGTATCAAAGTGAAACTTAAGGAAAAAATCATTGTTTGTAGTATCGAATTCCAATATAAAATGATGTAACTACTGAAATATGAACTAAAATCCATATATATATATATCATTGAATTCTAAGGCAAAGCATTTCTACTCAAACCCAATGAATATCCAGAAGGTAATATTAGAATTTATATTCTCATAGCATTCATCACACGCAAGCAGAAAACGAAGTCGCAACATTAATATTCACTTATTAAAGTATTACTACCAATATCGAAACGCCAAACCCAAAAATAAAATCGCAAACCAATTATTTTATCTAATTTGCTACCCAAATCATATAACCACTAAATCAAACAGAAGTCTTAAAATGTGATTTATAAAATGAATTACACTGATGTAGAGCCAAATGAAACTCAGATAAATCCATATGAAAAGCAGTGTGAAAATCTGTAGATGCAAATCTAAATATGACTCTCTTCCAAAAATAAGAAGTCTTGAACAGGTAATGAGAAGCCAATAGAGGACAGAAGATAAAAGGAGTTTTTCAAAAATTGAAGTGGGGAATATTGAATTAAGGAGGAACGTAGACCAATAGTGGGGATGTCAGTACAGAAATATGGATGGTTTGTATGGTAGGGTATGATCTTAAATGAAAGTTTGAATATAAATATCTGAATAAAGAATAGTGGATCTTGAAGAGATAAATGAAAGAGATAAATAGAAAGATAAAATAGTGAAGAACAGATGGAATAATGGATGGAATGGAATGGAATGGAATGGAATGAAGGATAAATGGATATGGAGAAGCAAGTAAATGAGAAGATTTACACAAATTAAACTTATTAAAGCATTCAAGAAAGTAATCAGTAGATGTAAATAAATATTTTCTCGGGAATGCAATGATTATAGGATATTCATAAAATATATTTGCACTAAAATTATAAACAAAATGGTTAAATTGTTAAACAATTAGAACAACAACACTATCGTAAGAAGAATGAAAAATTCATTTGTAAATTTGTTTTCCCCAAATTAATTCGATACAATTTCATCCTTCGCCTATCCTTCTACATTCCTCCCTTCCAAGAATAAATGATGGATTGAAATTCTTTTACAAAAAATTTCTTCCCAAAACCTTGAATCAATTTTCTCCAAGAATCCCCAATTTTCCCACAACAACGTCCATAAAAATAAAATTTTGCAAACAATTACTCCCTTCTAAAAACTAGAATGAATCCCCCAAAAAAACACTAAGTTTCTTTTTCGACAATCCATTCAAAGTTATGCATGTACTTGCATGAAAAGCCTTTCTATCTTTTTATATTGTTTACTATTTATTGATTATACCTTCCCTTGTAATTTTTATTTATTTTATTTTTTATTTCATTACACATTTAGTTTATTATAAACCTTGATTATTAATAAATCTATTTAAATTTATTTATCAAGTGCCCATTTTTACTTAACAACTTATTTTAATGCATTAATTAACCAAAAATGACATTTACCAAACAATTTTAAATTAAACAACCAAATGACAAACAATACCTGACCCTTATCCAAGGTCAAAAAACAAGACCAACTGACCACAGTCAACACTGACACACTAACAAGGTAACATACTAGATACTCATCCTCTTTGAGGATGATGGCTAGGGTAGGGGACTAAGGGCTATCTCCAATCAACTATTCCATTAGGTTTGAGGCATGCTTAGACCTTCCAATTCAGGTGGAGTTGATGCCTAGTACCTGCAATCTGCAACACACAAACGTCTTTGCATATACATATAATCATCACATACCTAGTGAAAGGAAATCAAAACATCGTAGGGTTCTCACAAGTAAGAAATACAACATCCTTCCCTCCACACCTAAATATCATTTAAAAGTGTCATATAGTATATCAAATAACATCACGTAACATCAATAATCATAAACCATTCCAAAATAAGGTAACACATTCTATTTCTCGCATATTCAAAAACATGTTGAAATCATCATCAAGATAATCAAAGACTAATCATCTAATATTCCATTAATCATTAGAATATTCATAAGAATATCTATAAACACATAGGATAAGTCTTAACATAATACATCACACATAGTCATGAAAATGATCTAAACATCATAAAAAAGGTGAATCATGGAGGGGCACTACAATGATAGTAAGCCTTCTAACTTGACGGTGCCATTTCATGATTTTAGACAAAACTTCTATATGTTTCTTGTCTTTATATCCCTTCTACTCAGATGATTAGTTGCATTTATCTATTGGAAATATTATGATTGTTTATATAGCACAGTGGAGTGGTATGTGGAGTAGAGTGGAAAATATTGATGGTCTTGCAACATGAAGTCTTTGTTCTATCTTTGCTAATGATATGCCTCTTTAGTTTTAGATATCTTCAAGTCATAGGCCACTCATTTCAGAGATCTTTAGTTTTTAAAAAGAGTTCTATAAAAAAACCATATTTATCATATTACTAATAATGTCTAAAAGACTGCCATGTGTACCAAAATATTTTATGCATGTCAGGTGAAATTTATTGTTGGTACCATGTCTTTTTAACAGTGAAGAAATAATATAACTTAAAGGAAATTCTTATTTATTGGAAAATGGCTAATGTAACAAATATTGGTTACAATATTAGCCTTTATCATTTTTATTGCGTGGGTTCCGTACATGCATTTAAAGGACTAATTTTTTTACTCTTTCCTTATTGTTGATCAAGTAAATCCAAGCAATGCTCCTTTAGTTGTTGGTCAGCTACTTGATGGTGATTGTCCTGAGGACTTCATCAAAGGTATTATTATTTTTGTTCACTCTCTCCTTCCTATTGAACCACTTGTTGAAGAATGTGAGAAAAAGGTAAACATTATAAAATCTCCAAAGCTATTCTTCAATTTCCATAAGGTTTATATTAAGCTAACATTTCTTGTTTTGTCTTTGTTTATTCCAAGAACTAGCTTTGATTTTTGACACAATTTTTAGAGCATCTTATGAGTGAAGGAAGTAAGGATGTACATAGGACCCTTAGGCTTCATGTATGGGATGAGATACAGGACCCTTCGGCAAAAAATAGAGCATTGTAACTCAGTTTTCTCAGTCACAGTACTGAGAAACACACTTTGTAACACATTTTTCAAAGCAAAGACACATATTTAAGTCTTGTATCTATTGTAAGAACACATTTTCTCAATAAAATTTCAATATTTTTCCTTCTTAATAGTTGTTTCATTATGTGCAAATCAATGATTGATTATGGTTTTTTGCATTTTATGTTTAAACCTCAAAAGCATTGTCTCATTTCTAGCACTTTTAGGAAGAAATTAGTAAAAATAATAATTAAATAAACTACCAATTGACTAAATATACTACCAACTAACCAAAATTAGTGAATAAATATACTACCAATTGACAAAAATTTGTGAATAAATATACTACTAATTGATAGAAATCAATGAATAAATATGACAAAATATATGACTAAATCAATGACTAAAAATATACTACCAAATTGATCAATCAAAACAACCAATAAATGGCTAAAAGTGGTTTATTCATAAATTTGGTCATGTTATAAATGACAAGCAATAAACTACTAATGGTCACATGACCAAGCTCAGTGAATAAATATGACTAAATATATGACTAAATAAAAGACCAAATAAACGACCAAATAAACGACCAAATAAATGACCAAACTGTATCAAAATGACAAAATAAATGACTAAAAATGGTTTAGTCATAAATTTGGTTGTGTTATAAATGACTGGCAATAAACTACTATTGGTCACATGACCAAGTTTAGTCATTTATATGTAATTTTTAGTAGCTTTTTTAGTCATTTATTTCTATTTTTCTACTAGTGTTTTGAGTTGATCTTTATAATATCATCAAAATTGATGTGTCCCAATCTTCTTTGCTAGATCCAACTCTCTTCTCTTTGTATGGTAAGGCAGTTCTATCCATTCAACTCACTGAGATGACATATATCACTATTATTCTTGCTTCCTTATGTAATCAACTCTCTGGTACCATATTTTCAGATTTCACAACCTTTAGCACTAAATGAAAGCTTGTAACCTTTATCACACATTTGACTAACACTCAAAATATTATGCTTTAATCCTTCAACGTACAAAACAACATGATTTTTTATCCTACCACCATCAAGACTTAAAGTACCCTTATCGGTAATCTTAGCAATAGATTTGTCTCCAAGAGTTACAAAACCTCTGTCAAACCTAATTCATGAACTTACTTTTCTCTCTAGTCATGTAACATCAACAACCACTATCTATAATCAATAGATTCTTCTCCTTTTGAGCATGTAGATCAATCTGAGCTATCATGGATTTATCTAGTCTTTTCTCTTCTAGTATCTTCTTCTATACTTTATCCAATTCATGACTCTAACATTCATACCATTTTCTTCTTGGACCTGATAGAGGAGAAATCACAAAATTAATTCTACAATTTCTAGCAATATTCCCAAAGTTGTTGCACTTGTGACAAATGATATTGAAATTATACAAAGGTGCAAATGCATTACTTGTAACAAAGTTATTTCTTCTTAATGGAGTTCTACAATCAACATCCTTCTAACCAAAAATATTGCAATTAAAATAGTAACCAGAGAAGGAATGATTAAACTTGGTATTGTACCCTTGTCCTCTTGTAGTTTGTCTTCTAGATCTTTTGTTCTTCCTTTGCACTTGGATGAAATCATCATTCTTCACTTTTCTATCATTGGTTGTTGCACTAAATGTTTAGACTTCGAACTTCTGGAACCAATCTCTTACAGATTATCCTTAGCAAGCTTCACTAGCTGCTCTATCACTTTGTTCTTCTGATCATCAAAACCAATACCAGTTTTGATATGTAGATATATCTGGCCATCAATTATCTAATTTAAGATATCTATTCTTTTCCCAAACTTCATCTTTATTTGATGATTTTCTCTATCAAGATCTTTCCTTAGTGACACTAATTCTACCTCAAGATTCTCATAGTCCTTGTCCCTTGATAATAGCCTTTCAGTCAAAACTTTTTCAATCCTCTTTGTTTATTTTTCTTGAACCTTCAAATCAATGATCATCTTTTCAAAAATTTCAAGATTCTAAGATAAACTATCCTTAGCCTTCACTTCTTCAACAATCCTTTTCTTAAATCTCTTTATCTCCTTTCTAACATAGAGTAACTCTTCCACGAGATCTACTTTTTCTTCATCATTTCTACAATTCATCTTTGAAACACTTTCAATAGTTTCCATGGCTATGAATGCAACCTTTTCTCTTCCATATCAAGAGATTTCTTGATCCTCTTCTTCAGTAGTATAGACTTCTTCATTAATGAAGAAACTCTTTTTTTCCCTTTGGGTTTTATTCCCTTTCTAACATGTTTTATTTCCATACTTTTCTCAATATTGTTAGAATCTTTATAAGGAAACTTGGCCATAAAATGTCCTACTTCACCATAATTAAAAAAATTGAAAGGTAACTTACCTTTATACTTTCTAGAACCTCTTTGTAACTTTCTAACAAAATTTACTTCCTCTAGATCTAATCCAACATCAAAATCTTGATCAACTTGCTTCTTAGATGTTCTAAATGCCACCTCTTTCCTTATAGATTTTTCACTATCAAACCTCATCTCATAGGTAGTCAAGATTCCATATAGTTCAACCATCTTTAGAGAATTTAGATCTTTATCTTCTTCAACAATAAAAACTTTAGAATCAAACCTTCTAGGAAGAGATCAAAGTAATTTTTCACAATCATGCTTCTTTCAACTCCTCACCAAGACCTCTGATTGAGTTGACAACTTCATCAACCCGGAGCATGAATTTGGCAATGTTTTTTTCTTCTTTCAATTTCAAACCTTCAAACTGAGCTCTATGAGTGTGAATCTTTTCTTGTTTTACCTTTTCATCACCTTCATAGATAGTGTGCAATTTATCCCAAACTTCCTTCACTGTCTTGCATTGCATGACCTTCACAAACTCAAAGTTAGATAAACTAGACATAAAATAGCATTCCTAGCCTTAGCATTATTTTCACAAGCCTTTTTCCCAACCTATTCCCTTGGAGGGTTTTCAATAATCTCATCCATCTACAATTTGTTTTAAAATTTCAATACCTATGGCCATCAAGTATGCTTCCATCCTTACTTTTGAAAAAGAATAATTGGATTCATTAAAGAGTGGTTCCTTATTGGCAGATAATCCTTCTTGAGCCATTGAGTGTTCCATTTTGAATCTACCTCAAGTTGTTAAGCTTCTTCAAAGGAACTTGGATTTGATACCAATTCAAGGGAAAATAATATACTGAGAGGGGGGTGAATCAATAGATCAAATCAATTTAAAACTCTTTAATTCAAAACTTATATCAAACGTAGGAATTGAATCAAAATAGCTATTGATAATAAAGCAACCACATAAGCACACATCTACACATGAGAACACCAGATATATGTAGAAACCTAAGATGGAAAAATCCACATTGAGAAAATTTGCTTGGATCTACTATCCAAATACAACCTCAAAAGCAAGAATATAAGAAGGGAATTTACAATATGAAGTAGGCACCAACCTACCAGAGACACCAATTCCCAATTGTATCTATATGCATCAACCTACAAGAGACATCAATATCCAATACAAAGATTTGAGCACCAACGCAATAAGTAGAACACCAATCCTATGGGATTACAAAGATAAATCTTATAGATTTTCAATGTTGATTACATAACTTTCACAAAGTTTGAAATTGATCCAGACACTCTACTACACTCCTCAAGATCTTTTGATGATGGTGCACAATGATTGAGATGCTTAACATTGAATAAAATTCTCAAGTATATTCACATCCTTGTATAAGTCACTCACTACCTTCTCTTCAATTATTCTTGTACTTCACATTATGCATCTTCACAAATGTATGATGATTATGTATAATATATTTCATTAACATTACTCCATGTCAACCAAGGATCCATAATCAATCAAGATGAAATAAGGTGGACCTAAATTTAAATTACATGAAACGTAGAGCAAGTTGGTCCTAAATCAAATTTGTCGCTACTAAAACAACATAATGTCATGTGCTTCCACATGAACATTGACATGGACCAATTTAACCACCACACGCTAACTTTGATGTTGCACACTGCTAGCCATTTTTGCACAATTTTGTAACACCAATAGGTTGAAAAATAGGCACATATAGCCTTTTGTAACTTCAAACTTTTTTCTTGATAAATATCCATTCTGGAAACTCTAGAATATGATAGAGCATGTATAGACATACTCTCCATTCAAACTGTAGAGCCAAACATACATTCAAGAAGAAATATTGAACATAAATGTATTGCTAGAGAAATCTCTCTTCCTTGAGTAATTGTACTAATAAATTCTAAATCACTTTTGTGAACATGAATAGATATAGTATGATACTATAGAAAATCCTCAACTTCTTTTATCAATATAGATGGCAATATATATTAAAAGATATAACAATATAATTACATTTAATTCTCACCAATCTTGTAATCATCTTCCTTTCACATTAGTGAGAACTCTTGACATCAATGAACTCCTTTGACATCAATGACATCATTTGTTCATCACTGGGTATCCCTCCATAATAAAATCCTCACTATTGAAAACATTATTAGGAAAGGATTTTAGTTTGTTAACATATGTATTTTATGATATACTGATTATAAACAAGTGAACCATATTTTCTTTCATGTAGGTTTGTTAGGGAGTTTTGGGAGGACATTCTATAGAATATTAATGTTAACTTGATCTTCCCTTTGAATCTTAAAATTTTTTGGAATCAAAGTACCCCCTATCTGTGCCTTGTGATAAAGGAAACATGGATTCAATCCCCTCTTCATGTGGCATGAGGTCTCTAGAAGGATAGAAACAATAGGATTTTTAGAGAGAAAATGAAGAACAACGAATATGTGTTTCTAATAATTAAAAATGGAATTTGAGAGATTACAAATTTCCTTAAGTTTGAATTTAAGATATAAAATTCCTTCTTACCTTCAAATCAAAGTTAAGAAAAATTGTGGGATTATTCAATACCACACCAAGGTGAATTGAGAAAAAGGTCCTTTTGAGGAAATCTTTTAAGTTATTTCCCCCTTAGAATTGTTGGATAAAACTCAATTTTGATGGTTGTTCTAAAGACAACACTACCAATGCCACTGCTAGGGGGTCATAAGAGATGCAAAAAATTGGTTGATAAAGAGGTGTGCTAAGAATATAGGGTGGAAATACAATAATGAGGCCAAAGTGTAGGGTGTGTGGTGGATTGTTAAAAGATTTAAAATGTTGAGATATTTGAAGGTTGAAATTGTAGGAGACTCCACAACCATAATTAACTAATTAAAGAACAATAAATCTTCCCCTTAGAGGATTACAAATTTCATTGAAGAATGTATAAATATCTTATAGAATTTATCTCAAACTAAATTAAGACACACTTATAGAGAAGTAAATAGTGTTTTTGATGTTGTTGCTAACCTAGGATTGAATTTTGAAAACTATAAATATTTGAAGTATGAATTTGAACTCCTACATAAAGCTAAGAAGATCTTGCCAATGGAAAGCGAAATTTCTAATGACCAATAGAAGGAAGTATATTTGTTGGCATTTATATGTTAATTTTTTAAAGGTGATTCATTGGGGTAGAAATATGTATGGTATGCATAATATTAATTTTTAGGATCTCTTTGTGGGTTTGAAAGATGATACCACCTTTCTACATAATGAGAGGAGGAAAAATATTAAGTTGGAAGTTTATAAGAATGGGAAAATCATTTTCTAACCCTCATGGGATAATAGGAATAATGGAAGTGATATCAAGTATTTAATTACTAAAATAGATTGGATTTGTATCACAAGAGGTGAAATTAAAGATAACATTAGGACTTGTCATGAAAGAGGCAAGAGAAAACAATATAATGATGGTTTAGATCATACTTGATTTCATGAGGTGTCCATTCATGAAAGGATTTATGGCCTCACTTGTGAGATTAGGAAAAATAGAGGCAAGGATTATTATTTTAAATTGTGGCAAGGTCTTACATGATGCTATGTCATATTTAGTTGTATTTTTCTATGCAAGTCATCTTTTGCTTATCACAGTGGGGTTCGAAGGATAGGGGAGAAGAAACTCAAATTTGAGTTGATATATTTTGTTTCTTTAAAATATAATTTGAATCTTTGGGATGTGTTTGAGAAGGAATATTGCATCATATTATTTCATGCCATAATTGGGTTCAGTGACTCCTTAACTTTGTAATTTATTAATTCATGGAAGAAAGGTGTGGTAAATATTGGAGGGGTAATTTTTATTATGATGGAGTAGCTCACTGCGAGGGAAATGGGTTTGAATTGTGATGGGAAGAAGGTTATTAGGTGAAGAAAAAGAAACAACTAGAACTATATCTATACCTTCCTTGAAAAAGGAGAAAAGGTGAAGAGACACCAAAACAACTATAGGCAAGAGAATTGTAGGCACCTTGGTCAATGGTAAGTCTCCATATTATGAAATACTTTACTTTAGTGGGTAGCTTCAAAACATTGCATGGATATCACTTCTCTCTATTGGACCACCTATGTCATTATAGTTTTATTAGTCTTTCATTCTATTTATTGTCTATTATAGAATAATGTATCCAAGATGGTGATTATCCCCCTCTTCATCAAGGGTTGATCCACACTTTGTATAATTTGTCTAAATATTAGTCTCATTGTTAACCCTAGGGTCATGAATTCAAATATGAAAATAAAATTGATAGAGAATGAGCCTTCAAATACCACCCTAAATGATCTTTTAAGCCTCTAAAAAGAATCACTAGTGGTCTAATGTCTTCTGGTAAGGTTTTAAATGTTAAAATTCCTATCCTTGTTAAAAAGTTGAAAACCCCTACCCATGAAAGCACTACCTTCAAGAACCCTATCTCAAGAGGTAAGTGCAAAAATAAATTGTCTCTATGGAAATTCAAATTATGGTGGAAAAATGTTTGTATCCCTCCCCCATCCCCAAAAGAAAAGCTTCTCAGGAGGAGCATACCCCCAAAAATATTCCAATTTGACCTCCTTAGGGTATAAGAGCTATAAAATTCCTAAAGGAAAAATATTTTCCAATATGAGGATGATATCACTAAGAGGGAGACTTCCATTGATATCTCTGACAAGGGAGAAATGCAGCTAGGGAAGTAATAATTTGAGAGTTTGGAGAATAAGGTAAGGCTAGGGGAAGAAGTTGTATTATAATTAATGTCCTATTCCAAAAATAAAAAAGAATCTTATTAGTGAACAAGGTAAAAATGTGGAGATGGAAAATGATGAGTAGAATAATGAGGATGAGGAGGATTATGAACCTCCTTTAAATGAAGAGCTTTAAATTGAGGATACAAGTGACCTCCCTCAGAAGGATGATGAAGAAGAAGAGAAAGATGAAGATGAGGAACAACATGAAGAAGATGATTAGGAATAGGAAGAAGAAGAGTGTAGAATTGAAAATTGTCACCCCTGATAATTTCACACTAGGTTTAGCTCCCCCCTATGTTCTCAAACCTAATTGTGCTTATAATTTTCTTTTTTATGGTTACTTTCAAAAAATCCATATATAATTAAGAATTAATATTAATTATTTCTTTAACAACATTAAAAGCATCAAAATAGGTCTAGTCTATGACGCCACCACCCTTAACAAGCCTATTCTAGCCCAATTTTGAATATGTTGTTATCGACATTTTTACATTTACAAATGTAAATTCATGTATTGGATTTTCATAATTAATTTTATGAGAAAACAAATAAATGCATATAAACATAAGTCATTATCGCCATTAAAAAGGGAAGAAATATAGGTAATTTGAATTCCAAGCAAGCATCCTACAAAGTAGTCAAGAGAAGAATAAGAATTATTTTAGACCACTTCTTATTAGTCAAGATCTCCATTATCAATACATCATGTTCATAAGTAATATTATTTATGTTTTATGTCATTTTCTTTGTGAGGACTAACACTTGCAAGAACATCAATCAAATACCCAATTCTCCTCATATGAGATGAATACCATGAACAGACGATCAAGAAAAATAGATCTAAGTGGTAAGTTACAATACTTGTCATTTATCACTTGTTTTTATCCATTTACCTCTTCCCGACCGAGGTTAAGAACTCTTTACATCATCATAGCCATTATGGAGGTGGAAACACCAAAATGGGGTTTTAGTTAGGTGAGAACCTATATGTAACAACCCTTTCTCTCCTATCTTGTGTGCAGGTGGAAAATCTAAATTCGGTTTTGGATAAGTTTGAAGACCTAACTGGAAGATCAAAAATTCAAGTCTCCTACTTTAAAAAATTAGGGAAAGAATAATTATATATTAATAGATGAAGTTTTGAATCTGCATTCAAGAGGAAAAAACCTACAAATTGTACCCTACCGCTCAAGAACTTTTCACAAATTTTGGAAAAAAACATTCTCCATGCTAGGGCACCACTGCCTTAGACTAGATAATTTCAACCCTAATTTACATGCTAGGCTCCTCTATCTCTGTACTCTACTTTTTTTATTCAATTTTTCATATTACAATTCTACATACTTTCCTAAAATCATATCAATTTGTTGTAGATTCAAAGTTGACCTAGTTTATTTATATAATTAAATCAATTCAATTCTTAATTAATCATATCAACCCAACAAAACCTCCAAAAGAGAACCAAAACCCTAATCTACCATTTTGGCTCTTCTATCAAGGATAGTATCCAAGTGGTCTTATGTGATAAATTTTGGTTCCTCTCTAATATAATGTCAAGAAAAGTGTGATTTAGACTCATGTCCCTTTTCCCACATTACTTTTGGTAAACTTGATTCATGTTACATTTATTAAACCTTTTTGAAAAATAAATATTTAATCTTAAAATCTGAGTGAATCTTAGGTTGTTTTCATTTATCAAAGTACATGCACATCCTAGTGAAAAACATTGAAAAAGTAATTTGCATATTTTTCATTTCAAAAGGTCAAAAAGTGTTATTTTTCAATATCTTTAAGATAAATTCAAAGTTACAATAATTTAAAGTCTATAAATTATCATTTGAACATTTTTCATGACTCCAACAGCATAAAATTTCATGAATGTGTGTCTTTCACATAAACAAATTATATTTTTGTGCATTTTTAGAAATTTATTTGCTTTCAAACATGAACTTGTGCAATATCAGATCCTTAGACATTATAGATCATGTTACTACATTTTTAAAATGTTAAAATCTTACACCTCTAGTCTAGGGTGCCACCACCCTTGTCTAGCTAAATTCTATCCAAATTTTAATCTTAGTGGTATTTTGTTACCCTTGTTTAAATCTATTTGTTGTTTTTGAAATTTGTCTCAATTTTTGGCACTTTCTTCTATTTTTCTCTCCATTATATGAGCACTTAAGTGTCCTAAATCATGTAATAAATTTATGAGCTTCATGAATTGGTGTCCCATATCCAATACCTATATGAGATGTAGTTATATACTTATTTCTTATTTTGTTACAATCACATTCGATGTTGAGCTTGAGCCTTATAACTATTTCACTCAAGGAGTTACATCTACACAACCTATCTTTGATTCTCTTCATAAACCTATGTTTCCTATGTCTTATTTGTCACCTAACATTTATTTGAACTTGGAGGTTGATGTTTTCCATGTCCCTAAAGATAAACTTAAATAATTGGACAAAGACCTAGAATTCCTTCAACAATATTTAAGCACTGAATCTTTGGCTAGAGAAATGGTTCCTCTCATGTATAACCTTAGGAACCTAATCAATAATGTGCAAGGGATAGATGTGTTTCATATCCTAGCTTATATAATGGATGAAAATATCCCCATGAAAACTAGTTGTGCTTAATTATTTACTAATACTCAAAATAAAACATGAAAATAATTTCCCCCCCTATGACCATACCTTTTATTCCTACATTTACCCCTCTAGTCATCGCATCCACCAAACAATATAGTAATGGTCTAAACTCTATTTTGTACTAAGAATTTCTTGTGGGAATCCTTATAGCTTTGTTCCTTCACATAAAATACCTCCATTTTCTTCACCTCTCATGGGCTTGTAAGACAATAACCCTCAAATCATCAATAATATTCATACACATTCCATGCATTCTCAAAGCATGTCACCAAATGATCATGTGATAAACCAACTCTTACAAAACATGCCATTGTTACAAACAAAGAATTCAAACATGAATCAAAGTCAATCCAATGCTAATCCTCCAACATACCTCACATGTACAGAGTATTTTCATTCACTATCCTAAAGACACATATTCCATAAAACATTGAAATACATTCCTTTGAGAAGTATGCTAGAAAAGGAGATCCCAATAATCATGTATTAGATTTCACTAATCTATGTAGTGATTTCCTTTTTTAATATGCTTTCCTAGCTAAAAAATTATTGTGATCATTGAAAGACATGGACTTAGATTGGTTTTTCTCATTGCCTAATAATTTAATTATGTCATGTACACAACTTGTAACATTAACTAATTTAGTTCATTGTAAACAAGGAACTAAGATAAGTTCATTAATTTTATAAGATGATACCAAGCTCTCTATTTGTAAATCTCATATTCTCTCTCGAATGCTAATATACAAAGGTTTTCATTGGAAACTTGCAACCTAACATTCAAGATAAGATCTTATTAATGAAATATCCCCATTTAAAATTTTTTGTATGGCTCTTCATGATTATCAAATATTGGTTAGGTAATATAAAGGCACACCTTCATCGACTCATAGTTCTCAACCTAAAGTCGTACCTCAAAAAATAGCTACCAATGATATAAGAAACAAAACAAACACTTTATAAAGATAAACACTCCTCAATCATCCAATAAAACTAAAACAAAATTTTTTGTTACATCTACAACACCATATCAATTTAGGACAAGAGATAGAAAATTTTCACAATTGCTCAATTCTCTCCATGCTATTATGTTGCAATTACTAAATCGACTCATAGTTCTCAACCTAAAGTTGTACCTCAAAAAATAGCTACCAATGATATAAGAAACAAAACAAACACTTTATAAAGATAAACACTCCTCAATCATCCAATAAAATTAAAACAAAATTTTTTGTTACATCTACAACACCATATCAATTTAGGACAAGAGATAGACAATTTTCAGAATTGCTCAATTCTCTCCATGCTATTATGTTGCAATTACTAAAAAAACATGATTCAACTTTCTCTAATTAGGCCCATTAACACCACTAAACTACTAACACCAAAATTTAATGCAAAATTAGTTTTTCAATATCATTGTACAACTTGACATGATATGGAAAGATGCATGCATCTTAGCACCAAGTGAAAAAATTCATTGATTCTAATATCATCCAATTGGATAGTGTAAACAATAAAGGAAATAAATTAGTATCACCATCAAATTCAAACTTAAAAATATTTACAAATCCATCACCAAGTCATTCAACCAATTTTATCCAAAAAAGTGATACTAAGGAAGATGATAATAATATATCCAATGCGATAAACATGTTTGATGGTCATTCTCATTATTTTAAGATTCAAACCCAAATCCTTCCTGGTATCACTTTAATGCATATTGACGCTTCTATACATGCACCTAATGGTCCTCTTTACATCACTAGTAAAATTAATGATAAACCTACAAGGGGGATACTCATTGATCTTGTGTGTGTAGTGAATGTGATCACTAAATAATTATTACATATGGACATGAACTTTATACAAATAATTATGAATAATTAGAAGTTTTATTAAAGGATCATGATGGTTCTAATTTCCCTACAATCGGTTCTATAACTCTCCTAGTAAAGGTGGGACCTAATCAATTATATTTTTTTGTTTACCATAATCCCAAAATTGAACCATTTTCATGTGAAGTTAGCTCATCCATGGTTTAGCTCCATTAATGTGTCCCATTGATTATTTATAATTGTTTGAAATTCCCATTTAAAAGATAAATACATACCGTTTACCTAATTTATTTAAGCTTTTGGCCTCTCATGAATTTTTTTCACTTGATTATTTTTAGCCTCAACCAACCCAACCCATCTAACCCCATGAAGATCATCTATTTTTGTCATACCAAAATTTTAAAGCTAAGAGTATAGCCCAATTATCCATTATTAATATTTCACTTGAGGCTCATAAGTTTCTAGTGGTTATGATAGTTGTTCCTCCTACTCAGTAGGTAGCAAACAAACCTCAACTCAAACTAGGTATTCTTCCTTGACCACATGGAATCTATACCATAGTTCCCTCTCTTCCATCCTATAAAATACCATGAGATAAGCATTCAATGAGGCCTTTGGGGATTAATTTTGTGCCTCTTAAGAAAAAAATATATGTGCAATAACTTGAAATTATTATGGCTTCCCAACCTTTGATAGTTCCTTCGATTCCTCCTACAGGAAGAAAAGGGACAAATGTTGGAAAATTCCTTAATTCACCCTTCACAAGTCAAAGCTCATACAAGATAAAATAATAGTTCAAAAATAATGAAAATGAAGACATCGAGCTATGGCTCATCAACTTGCTGAAAATTACAAAGCCATATATAATGATCATCCATCCATAGAACCAAATTCCAATGAAATACTTCCTATCCATCCATCTTCATCATCGCCTAGCTCCACTCTGCCTTCCTTTCCAAACCATGAAGTTGAACCCTATTTATCCCAACGGAAACAAATAATAAAAATCTCACTAATTATAAACAACACTCACATGGATGTTCAGTTCTCACAATCATGTTGATAGCACTATTATGCAACCTATTGTGATATACTATAATACTAATTCAAAAGATAAAATAAAAGAACAAAAAAAGATCATAATGAATTATATCTTATGTTTGTGTAATCAATGAGTTTAGATGGTGGCAACCATGATGATCCTCCTAATGCAAGTAACCCACCATGTGTTGAACCCGATACTTTTCCTTGTATCATACTTCTAGTAGTTCCTTTGGCTTATTTTCTATCATTCATTTATGATGAGAAAGATTGTGATGTGGGTGATTTACTATAAATTGACTCACATTTGTAGCACACCCTTTGTGTCTTTCTATTTCATCTTGCACATAATGTGATTTCCCAAAATCTAATGCTTGGAATTTATTTATGTTTGTCATCTTTCCTTAGATGACCATTATTCTTGTTGGAACAAGGATACAAAGAAAATGAACCTAATGTGACATTCATTTATTTTTATCTACATTCTTCTTTATGTCATGCATGTCATGTTTGTTACTTTGTTCCTTTTGGGAATGATGCAAATAATCAAGATATTTAGGTCTCTTCCATGCTAACCCAAAATCATGTTTGTTGTCTTCATGTGTCATTCCTCCCTTGTGCTCTTAGGTCCAAAAATATTTGGGGAATGGTTTCAGTTTTGAGCATGATCATATTATATAGTATCTCTCATCTATACCAACCTTCGATTTGTGGACTCATCATGTACTATCTATATATGTATTTTTTTTAGGGGAAACCCCTTTTCATGAGTCAAATTATTGGGAGTGTATCATTTGACATGTTGGTTTTCCAACAAGCTCTTATGGCCTATCATTTTTGAAAATATAATTTTATTCTACCTTAAAGGAAATTTCTCCCGAATGGCATTAGTAATTACTTTAAGGTGGGGGCATACACTCTATTATATGCTTCAGTTTGTTCACTTGCATTGAACTTAGTGATGATTCTATGGAATATTGATCATATTTTGTATTGCCTTATCAAAGTTAATTTTAAAAAAAAATGTGATTTTCTTATAATTCTTGATATGGTTGACATAAGAACTCACCTAGTGAATATAAGATTTCACTAGCCCTTGTGTGTTTTCATTTTCTACCATTTTGTAAACTCACCTAGTGAGTATTAGACTTCACTAGCCCATGTTTTTTCTTATCAAGATCACCTAGTCAATATCAGACTTCACTAGCATATAATGCCTATTAATGGCCCACCAAGAAAATATTAGACTCTTCAATCTTGTTATTTATGGATACCTTAGGTATGGATCCTTGTAAGATATATGTGGATCTTTCTAGTCTATGATTCCATACACACTTTTTTATGTGTTTGCATTATGTTAACATTGTGTTTGTATCATGTATGTTTTGCATTATGTTTTATTTTGTCTTCATTGTGTATGCTTCATGTTTTCCATGTATTACACCTTAGGTGTGTGTTCCTTTGTCTTTCTATTGTTGTTCTATAGGATCTTGAGTCTAGGGGTTAGCACATCTCTTAGATTTGGTGTTATCCTACCTCCCCAATGTTTGGATAAAATAACCCTTCTTGAATTATCATTACTTTGGTGTGATCATGGGAATAAGTTCACACTCTCACTAAAGTGGGGGATAAATGCAACATCATAAATTATTTCCCCTAACAATTTGAGACTAGGTTTAGCTCTCTCCATGTTCTCAAACCTAGTTGTGCTTATAATTTTCCCATTTTATGGTCGTTTTCCAAAAATCAAGATATAATTGGGAATTAATATTAATTATTTATTTAATGATATTAAAGCCCCAATATAGCTCTGGTCTAGGGTGCCATCACCCTTGACCAACCTGTTTTGGCCCAATTTTGAATATGTTATTATCGATATTTTTATATTTACAAATCTAAATTCAATTATCAGATTTTCATAATTAATTTTTACGAGAAAATGAATAAATACATATAAAAATAATTATTTTCTGCCATTTGAAAAAGGAAGCAATATACACAATTTTAATTCCAAGAAAGCATCCTAAAATGCAATCAAGAGAAAAATAAGCATTATTTTGTAGTACTTCTTATTAGTTAAGATCTCCATTATTAATGCATCAATTTCATAAGATTGTTTATCTTTTATCCTTTTTTTTAATGTGAGTGCTAACAATTGTAGGAAATTCAATCAAACATCCAATTATCCTTGTGTGAGATTAGTAACATGAATTCAGTCTATCAAGGAAAGAAAATCTAAGTGGTAAGTTGCAACACTTATCATTTATCACTTGTTTTTTTTTTATCTATTTTCCTCTTCTCGATCAAGGGTAAACAATTTTTACATCATCATAGTCATTATGGAGGTAGAAACACCGAAATAGGGTTTGACTTAGGAAATAACCTATATGGAACAACCATTTCCCCCATCTCTTGTAAGTAGGTGGAAAATCTAAAATGGATTTGGGATAAGATTGAAGACTTTATTGCAAGATCAAGCATTCAAATCTCCTACTACAATAAATTAGGGCATGAAGAATTATACATTAACAAATGAATTTTTGATTCTACATTTGGGAAGAAAGAACCTACAAATTGTACCCTACTAAGACTTGTTCACAAGTTGTGAGAAGAAACATTCTCCAATCTAGGGCACCACTACCCTAGAGTAGAAAATTTTAGCCATAATTTACGTGCCAAGTTCCCCAATATTTGCACTATGCTTTTTTTTTCTTCAATTTCTTTATTAAAATTATGTACTTCCCTAAAATCATTTCATTTTTTTGTAGATTCATAGTTGACCTAGTTTACATTTATATAATAAAATCAATTCAATTCATAATTAATCATAGCAACCCAACAAAATACTTAAAAGAGAACCAAAACCTTGATCTACCATTCTAACTCTTCCATTGAGGATAGTATCCAAGTGGTCTTGTGTGATAAATTTTGGTTCATCTCTAATGTAATGTCAAGAAAGGTGTGATTTAGACTCTAGATCCCTTTTACCACACCACAAAGAGGAAGCCTTTATGGCTAACTCTTTCAATAATGAGATGAATGACTATGTGGTCAGTGTTAAGGATGATGCAATTGGGGAATATATTTTAGAAAATAATGGAGATAAGGAGGATATAAAGAGAGAAAATCAACAAAAAAAATAGGAGGATGCTAATTACATGGTCAAATAGGAAATTTTGTTGGATTTTGTTAGTGTTGAACTTGATGATTGTAGAAAAAGAGTGGAAGATATGAAAATGATCATGCAATAGTAGGACCTTTGTAAAAATTGTTATAATAGATGGAAATAAATTCATAACTTATTCTCAACCAATATCAAAATAAAGTGCACAAGATGGAAAAACCTTTAGCCAATCTAGTGAATATTATAAATGGTATAATAAAAGTCTATGGTTGGTGTGGTCACAAGTCAATCAAGGATTAAAAATAGAAAAGAATAAAGGTGTTGAGGAGGATCAATAGGAACCTATCAAAAAACAAAAATAATTCAAGCATTCTCTTGAGATATCCTATCGAAAGGAGTCCATGGACTCCTTAACAAAAAAATTGGAATTGCATCTATTAGTCAAGATTTTTTTTAGTTTTTTTAAAGTGGCAAGCCACAAAATCTAATTGAAATAGTAAGAAGGATACAAAATTTTGGGTCGAAATAACCAAATTTGACCATGAAGAAGAGAATTATAGGATTTTCATACCCAAAGATACAAAAACATTCATAGAGGAATAACAGAGTTATAATTTACCATGCCCAAAATTACAAAATATCTCACAGAGAAATTGAGGAAACATGAGAAGATAGGAGAGATGGAAATGCTTAGAACCCATACATAAATGAGTTGACTAAAATTAAAAAAACACTACAATGCAACTAAGAAAGTTTGCAGACTAATTTTGATAGAGTAGCAGAGGGTGGAAAAAAAGAAACCTAAACAAGAACACAACATTATGCTTCACTTTCAGCTGATGAGATCCCAGGCCAGCTGGTGGAGCGAAATAAGGAGTGGAATGGGGTTCTACAAGAGCATGCTTTATAAGGAATTTTACAGCATCGAAGAGATCTAGAACCATAGTAGAAATTGTATTACCCAGTCACATTTATAGTCTTTCAAGATGCCTTAAGATCACATAGGAGCAGTAATCAGGCAATCCATGTGCCATTACACTAAGAAATGTAGATAGGGAATGATCAGAGAGGAGGAGCTAGTAGTAAAGAACACCTCCCACAACATTTGAACCATTAAGTATATCATATCCATCCAAAGTAGGTTGTAGAATCGAAAGTGGGCAAATGTGAGGAAGTAGATAAGTGCCCGCTAGGAATTTGACCATTTCCCCACACCAGAGCACATCCATTAGGTTGGATACAAACTAGGAAGAAACTTCATTTGGGAGAGACATTGCATGAAACTCAAGCCAGTCTCGTCCCAGGATAGTGATTACTTCTTCTTTGACTTGTTTTCACTCCAGAATACATGCACACCTCAACTTTTCAGTTGTAAATGGCATGGTATCCTAAGTATCATGATATATCATAGGAATAAAAACCCTAAATGTAGACTCCATGAAGCTCAACATTAACCAACACAAATGCATTATAAAAATAGAGCCAACAATCATGCAAGTGTATCCAAATAGAAGCATTAAATGAAAATAAGCTCTTATTGATCCAAGAAGACGTACATAATAAAAATATTGTACCAAGAAAGTCTAGCTAAGTACCAAGAAGCCCTAGTACCAAACATGTGTCACAAGGACGAATCTAAATATTATCTCAAGAGTCATTTCATGACAACCCAAGAATCATTGTTGTAGCCAAAAGGACTGCCAATTAAACAATGAAAAATGTCAAGTATAGGTGGTAAAATGTCTCCATTTGGATATTGATAAAGCAAAGCTCCCAATTTAGAAACATAGATTAGTTTCCAAACCATTTTATCTAGGGATTTTTTCCAGGAGAAACCACTGATACTCGCAGAAGAATCATAAATAAGCTTTAAATTTTCATTTTGTAGGCTTGGTACCAAGTCCCAAGCAATATATACAATTTTCATATTTGAAAGCAATCCCAAGGACACAATAGAATATAAATTTATAAAAAAAAAATCATGCTCCCATATTTGGAGCCGTCAAACCATTCCTTAAAATTAGCTAAATAAAAATTGGATGTTGTACAAACCATCCAAATCAATCCATCACATGACCAAAGCCAATTTTCCATTTCTAGCTAGTGATTTCCATCATCAACCCACTCCCCACAAACCATCTGTGGGTGGTATTCCTCATGGGAATTTAATGCAAAGGGGGATTTAAAATGAATCTAGTCATATCCATAAAACCACATGTGGATACCAATAAAAAAATATATATGTATTTTCATACCCCAACACTAGGCCCAATGAATTTTTTTCCCATAAAATCCTTAGGTTTCAAAAATTAAATTATAAACAAAAAATCATTAGGACACTTGTGAATCAATGCAGATGCATCCATTGGCCCAACGAAACCTCTTAAAGATAAATTTTCTAGTGATATGTTAGAAGAGGCTCAAAGGACAAATGGTATTGTGCAAAAATAGACTACATTCCTGCCTCGAGAAGATTTTGAAATGAACTTGATCATCAATTGCCTTATTTGCTAAAAAGTATGCATGTCCATTAGCCTCCCTGTAACAATGCAAAATTTGATATGAAGCAAATTTTATGATTTGGGATTGAATATAAGATAATATGTAATTCAAATTCCAAGAGTTAGAGTTTTTCTTTGTGATTGCTGACACCACTACCATCGAATCCCCTTCAATTTTTATTTGGGGAATAGCTAATTTTAAATCCAAATCCAAAACTATCTTGAGTGCATTAATCTCTACAATGTTATTAGATACTTTAGGGAGAGCAGTACACACTGCACCAATATAATTATCTTTCCAATCCTTGAGAATTGATGTTGTAGCTGACTTACAGGGTTACCCCTGGACGCTCCATCAAAATTTAATTTAACGAAGTCCCTAGAAGGAGGTATTCATTTGATGAGTGATCTATTCACTTGAGGACACTAAGTTAGAAAAGATCTAGCTTTAGGAATTTTGAGGAGAGTCTAGTTCTTCAAGATGAATGAATCCCATGAGGAGAAAACTTTCTTTGAATATTCATTTCTGTAAATACTTGATATTGTTGCTTCTAAAACGGAAACTTCAATTTTTTGAATGATTTTTCCTAATTATAATTTTTCTTTCCTGAAAATGCACTTTTTTATTTCCAACCAAATGTTCCAGATGATGATGGATGGGGAGATTTCCCAAATACATGCAAACTTAGAGTTTGATATTAGGCCGGGCCAACTCTGGAAATATTGAAGGATCGAGTTCTGCAAGGAGGATTACCAACCAAGTCTCCTCATTAACCAAGTGTTGCAAGAATGGAAATAATTAAGGTGTTGTCATTGATGTCAACTGGTCAATTAGTTGTTACATATGTCAAGGATATTGAGAAAATTGTATTGTAGAAAGACTGCAGGTGTTCAGTGGTTGCTCTAGGTTTTACTCTAGGATTTTCTCCTATGTTTGTGTGGTTCATATATGTTGATCATGGTTGCTAGAAGATGCTATAGCTAGATTTTTGGTTGTTGATTCATTATACAGTGCGAGTTATGTTCAACAATTGTGAACTGTGGTTTTCTATGTTTCTGGTTGAGGTCTGGGAGAAATGTTGGTGGTCTAGATTTCTCTTTGTCAAATTCTTATGACTTTTGGTTCTAGAGTTGGGTTTTTTTATTATATTGAAGATAATTTTGGTATCTGGAAGGTTCGTACTTAATTTTTCTATGTGTTTTACACTGGTTTGGTTGGCCTTGTGTTGAACACTACCTTTGGAGTTGATGAAGTATTTTGGATCTATTTGGGCCCTTCTGAAGCATGTGGTTGGGTCACCCTCATTCTAATTCCACCCTAGGATGTTTTGGCGTTGACCTAATTTGAATTTGAACTTGGGTGGCCAACTTTGGATATGTTTCAAAGTTGAAGATGGCATAAATACAAGATGAGTTAGTGGTGAAATAGAGCAAGTGGAAAAGAGAGATAAGTGAAAAGAAATAGAGCAAATAGATGTGAGATTGATGCTAATTAGTGAATGTGTGTGATGCAAGTGTGGAAAATCAGTGTGAAGCCTAAATGCTAAGTTTTTGGATGTAGTGAGTTGAAGGTGTGCTCTATCATTCATGCATGTCTGCAAGTGGTTGACAGTGATAACTTTAAGAAACCCCCCTCAAAAAAAGATATAAAATCCTAGTGAATCTTTCATTTTTTAGGAAAAAATATTAATTTCTATTGGTGAATCTTTCCTTTCTTTTTGAAAAAAAATATTAATTTTATTGGCTATTTTTTTACATCACTAAAATTTTATAGAAAATTTTGGTGAATCTTAAAAAATAATAGGAAAATACATTAATTGTGATGGAAATTCCATCTAATCTAAGAAAAATTCTCATGGAAAAGTAGGGGCCTGAGGGTGGAAATTATCAATGGGTTTAAGGGGTAGACTATAATACTTACTTGCCACTATTGTTTTAAAATATAATATAATGGCCTTCATTGTATCCTTCAAGGTAAAATGTACCCACGATCTGTAATACTCATGGGGCTCAAAATTTCTTTTAGATCATTGATCTAACGACCCTCATTGTACTCTGCAAGGTAAAATGTACTCACAATCTATAATGCTCATGAAACCTCAAATTGTGAGTCCAATGAGCATTACAAATCATGGGTAAATTTTACCTCATGGAATACAACAAGGGCCATTAGATTATATTATAAATCAATGTTGGAAACTATATATTAGAAATATGATCCTAAAGAAACTAATAATTATGATATACTATTGGTGAATTAATATAGATTTATACTATTTAATTTATAAAATTTAGGCGAATCTGATCTATTCATGTATCAAATATTGTGGCAAATTTTTGACTTAAATTTTTTAATGAAATAAATTCTTTAGCGATTTAAATAAAGACTATAATATTTTTTTGTAAAAATGTGGCAATTCAAGACACATTATAGCTCAAACTATTAGCTAATTTTGGATTCCCAAATTTCAACTATAAGCCAATTGGCGAATATTAACCACTAAAAAAATCACTAGTGGTTGAGAAAATTGTGGTGGATTTCTTCGTTGCACTGAGATTATCTTCTCTCTATAACGTATCTCTTTTATCTTCTTTGTAGATCTCTATGGCAATGAGCCCTTTGGGTTGTTAGCTCTGTTGGACAATGAGTTCTGATTAGGATAGTGAGTCCTTGTTTTGGTAGTGAGCCATGTTTCTCAGGCAATGAGCCTCTTGTAATCGGTTTTGATATTCTCTATAGTGTGAGTTAATCCTCACCGTGGTTTTTCCCATATTGGGTTTTCCACACAAATATGTTGTGTTTTTGTGATGGTTTTCAATTTTTGCACTTGCATTTAATGTTTAATCATTTAAGTAGTGTTAAGAATTAGTTCCAATGAATGAATTGAGGTTTAAATATGTGACAATTGATTCACCCCCCTCTCAATTGTCTTGTTCAACAATTCGTATCAAATATTGGTTCCTTGGTGAAGAGCTTAACCGCTTAAGGAAGGTCCGGGATGGTTGGAAAAATGGTTTATGATTATCTAAGGTTCAATGGAACTAATTATGCTATCTGAAAAATACTAATGGAAGAATATCTAGAATATTGTGGATATGATGTGGAGAAATCTTACAAGAATCCTTACACTTCTCTTGCTAATGGTCCAACTACGGCTGACGAGATCAAAGCACATGAAGCGAACAATAAGGAAAAGTATATTTTAAAGAACATTCTGGTACATTCCGAGTTGATTAAGGTTCAAAATCTAAAGACTACTAAGGAATTATAAGATGCTTTGGAAAGGGCACATGAAGGTGATGAAAGATTCAAAGAGGAAAAATTGCAAAATTTGGAGACACAATTTGAGCTTCTACATATGTCTGAAGATGAGAATGTTAAATCTTATGTACATAGATTGGATGAGATAGTGGCTAGAATGTGAGGACTTGGTGCTACTGTAGGTGAAATCAGGATTGTAAAGAAGATTCTTAGAACTCTCCTTGATGCTTACAATGAAAAGGTGTGTGTTACTGAATAGAGTATAGATTATAAGACCTATACCAAAGATTTGTTGTTGGGATTTTTTACATAAGATGAGGAAGTCAAATATGAGGAATGGATGTAAATCAGATATTTATTTTAAGCTACAAAAGCTAAAGATTCAAATGAAGAAAATTTTGATGAAATGGAAGCTAACTTTGTAAGAAGGATGAGGAAAGGCTCTGAAAAGTATGAAGGTAAGTTACCCCTTAAATGCTTTAGTTGTGGAGAAATAGGTCATTATGTTGCAAAGTGTCTAGAAAGAGCTAAGAGGAATAAACAAGGACATGAGAAAGAAAAGAAAGAAAATAAGAGATCAATAGAGCATATTATGTGAATGAGAATTCTAGTATATCTAATGAATATTTTTATTATGAAGATCCTAATGACAATGAATGCTTGTTCTTGGCTATAAAGGATGAACCTACTTCGACTAATTCTAAAAAATAGGTAAAGGAAAGCCCTCTAGAGAAGGAGAAAAATCAAGGGACTATCATCTCTGCCCTACATGTTAAACAAGAAAAGAATTATTGGGTAGTTGACAGTGGTTGTTCACATCACATGATCGGTGATAAAAGTAAGTTTGTTAAACTTGAAAAATATGATGGAGGCTTGGTTATATTTGGAGATGATATTGGTGCTAAAATTTGTGGGATAGGTTCAGTAAGTTTTGATGGCAAGCATAATACTAATGATGTCTACTATGTTAAGGGTTTAAGGCATAATATTTTGAGTGTTGGATAGATGTGCAGTAAGGGGTATGATCTTGTGTTTAAAGATGAGAGATGTTAAATCTGGAAAGGATCTAGAAAGTTGATTGTTGCATCAAAGAAATCTGAAGGAAATATCTATCAACTTAAGGGTGCTAATAGACGATGCTTTATGACTCAAATTAATGACAACTCATTAAGGCATCGGAGAATGTTTCATATGAATTTTGATAACTTGGAAAGGATTAGTGTTGTTTAGGCCATGAGAGATTTACTAATGATTACAAAGCCTATTAATTCTATTTCTAGGAATTGTCAGTTTGGGAAGCAAGCAAGAAGTCATTACAAATCAAAGGAATAGTCTACTACTAGACTACTGGATTTAATTCATACTAATATTTGTGGTCTTACAAGAGTGAGGAGTCTACAAGGTGAAAGTTACTTCATGCTTTTGATTGATGATTATTCTAGATATACATGGGTTACATTTATTAGAGAGAAACCATATGCATTAGATAGATTCAGGACATTCAAAGCTACGGTTGAAAATGAAGTGAATTTGAGAATAAAATTCTTAAGGTCTAACAAAGGTGGAGAATTAACCTCTCGTGAGTTTAATATGTTTTGTAAAGTGCATCTAGAATAAAGAGATAGTTATCTACTCCAAGAACTCAACAAAATAGAGTTGTTGAAAGAAAAAATAGAACAGAGGGAAGGATCTTATTGCAAGTTTAAACAAGTCAAACCAGGGAAGAAAAAGTGTGTATTGTTCTCATTGTAATAGAAATGGAAATGAAAATTAATTGTGTTGGGATCTACACCCTTGTAAGTTCTGTGGATTAAGGAATCATTCTGAAAAGATGTGTTGGGATAAAATGAGAAGAAAAAATCCTATGAAAGATTGTATGTAGATGGATTATGGATGGATTGATGGAGAAAAATGGAAACATGTTACTTGTATGTTTAGAAGGTTGTACAGATGGAAGTATTCATATGTTGGAGGAAAAGAGGGATCAGGATATAGAGAAAGAAGACCTTATACAGAGTAGAACAAGGATAGTTATTCAAACTATAGAGGGAGATATGACAAGAGTCACAATTCTTATCACAGTAAAGGATATAGAAGAGATGAAAGATGATTTGATAGAATACCATTTAGAAGAACCTATTTTCTAGCTTGGAGGAGAAAAGAATCAAGCACTAAAAGTCATCAAGAACCTACTACCGGAGAAGCTAATGAAGGAGAAGCAATAAATAATATAGAGATAGTTCATGCTGAGGAAGAAGAACCTTTTGAGTCATCAGATTTAATAGAGAAACCATAAGAAGGTGAAGCATTGATCTGAGAAGCTAGAACAAGTTTGTAAAACCACCCAAGAAAGTAGTGCAAGAGAAAGTTTGTGTGAACTGGTGTGAAGCATAATAGGAAAATGGGATTTATATTGCAGAGAAAGGAGAAAGGACAAATATTATACTAAAAGAGAAGGATCGTACACTGGATTGAAGTGAAGAGAACAATATAGGAATAGTATATGTGGAAAGAAACTATAAGATCTTGATGAGTGTCGAGGAAATTACTGGAATCAAAGATTAGATAATGTTGTAGAGAGAATTTGGTATTGTATCAGGAAGTAACTGGTTGTTCCAGAGGATGCATGTATGTATTTATTGAAGCATACATTGATCTTGAGGAAACTTGTAGAGAAGAATTGCTCAGACCACTAATCATTGAGGTAGTGCAAGGCTTGCAAGTAGAGTGTTGAATCCATATCACACTTGAGACAGTTCTGCAGGGTGGACTTGAATAGACCGCCGACCTTGAGGTAGTTGCAAGTACCTGTGGAAAGATCACCAAACATATTCAAAGAGACAACAATGAACTTGACACAATACAAACCAAAGTGAAGAGGATCACTTTTCAAATAACCCCTAGATTTTGATGCAGGAGCATCCAAAAGCATTCAAAACAATTGAGACAGTTGACAATGAACATTCATTTGCAAAGTACTAGAGAGAGCGACCTTGGAGAATACCATATTTTATCGTATTTGTGTGTCAGAGGTTGCAGAGCTGGAATTAGTTACTAGAAACCATGCTAAGACATATAAAAAATTTAGATCATTTGGGTTTGTTCCTGAAGAGATATCATTACCAGAAGATTACCTATGTTCACAGCGAGGAGCCGATAGTGTTCAGTGAAGTCTAATCAGCTTGCAGAGAAAATATATGACTTGTGGAGCCTAAAGGAACATTATTCAAGGAATTATAGGACATGTCCAACCTTCATGGAGATCCACAAAAAGTTCTATGTATTTTCAGAGCAATGCCTTATGTTGGGGGCCAACCTATTTGAGTTTGCATGTTACTGTATTGGTTGTTGCAATAAGTTCAACTTGATAATCTTATGAAGACTTGTTGAGGATATAAATGAGAGGAGAAGGATTGTTTCTAAGGATCAAGAGGAGGCACAAGATCAATAGTTTGAATTTATGAAGCATAGTGATGAGTTGTTTTCATCCAGAGAAGTTATAGATCAAAGAAATTGAGGAGTAGAAGAAAGAGTCGATAGAAGAATATTATTGTATGAATTATTTGTGAACATTGGGTTGTGGCCTAGAATCTTTAAATCCCTTGAGGAATGGGTAATTTTATTTAAAGTTATAATATGTGAGGAATGAGCTTTAAAGGTTAGGTTTTTCCCTGTTAGGGTTTTCCCAAGATATATCTTGTGTCATGTGATCATAAATATCTTTTATCTTTTTGTTGATTAGCTGTTAGCTTTTGTTGCATATCTATTATGATCATGGAGTTAGTGGATTAGGCTAGAAGGCTAGAAATTCCTTCGATTGACCCTCCTACCTTGTCTCCATCACGAATGCTTTGTGGGATCTTCATCCTAGTGTTTTAACCTCTGTTGGGGATTAGATGTCCTCCCAAAGATAGGAGCATTTGTTTGGATGGCTACCAAAGATAGAATCCTATTAGGCATGAGGTTGGATAAATTAGGTATAGTACCCTTGTTCCCTTGTGTGATCTGTGGTCAGGGTTTAGAATCAACATATCACTTTCTCATTAAATGTGAATTTACTCATAGTTGTTGGATCTAGTGTTGAACAAGACAACTGAGAGGGGGGGTGAATTAGTTGTCACAAATTTAAACCTTAATTCATTCATCGGAACTAATTCTTAACACTTTTAAATGATTAAACATTAAATGCAAGTGTAGAAACTGAAAACCATCACAAAAACACAACACTGGATTTACGTGGAAAACCCAATAAGGGAAAAACCATGGTGAGGATTAACTCACACTATAGAGAATATCAAAACTGATTACAAGAGGCTCACTTCCTGAGAAATGAGGCTCACTACCAAAACAAGGACTCACTATCTAATAGGGCTAACAACTCGGAGGGCTCATTTCCATAGAGACACAAAGAAGATAGAAGAGATATGTTACAAAGCGAATATAATGTTAATGCAATGGATAAATCCACCATAATTTTCTCAACCACTTGTAGACATGCATGAATGATAGAGTAAACCTTTAGCTCACTACATTGGGAAACTCAACATTTAGCCTTCGCATTGATTTTCCACCCTTGCATCACACACACTCACTGATTAGCATCAATCTTGTATCTATTTGCTCTATTTATTTTCACTTATCTCTCTTTTCTTCCTACTCTATTTCACCACTAACTCATCCTATATTTATACCATCTTCAACTTTGAAACATATCCAAAGTTGGCCATCCAAGTTCAAATTCAAATTAGGTTGGTGCCAAAAAATCCTAAGGTGGAATTAGAATGAGGGTGACCCAGCCACGCACTTCATAAGGACTCAAATAGATCCAACATGCTTCATCAACTCTAAAGATAGTGTTGAACATGAGGTCAACCAAACCAGTGTAAAACACATAGACCAATTAAGCATAAACCTTCTAGATACTAAAATTATCTTCAATACAATCAAAATAACTCAACTCTAAAACCACAAGTCATAAGACACTGACAAAGAGAAATCCAGACCAACAACATTTCTCCCGGACCTCAACTAGAAACATAGAAAACCATAGTTCACAACTAGTGAACATAACTCAGGGTAAACCCACAAAAGTGGTTTACAATTCCAATGAGGAAGGAAAAGTTGCAAAAAATGACCCCATGCAAAAAAAATTGGTTTTTGGGGGTTCGAATGAAGTTTTGGTTCGAGCAAACCAAAAGGTGATTTGCTAGAACCCCGGTTCAAGAAAACTCATTAAATGCAGGGTCCCACCATTTCTAGAAAAAAAAAAGAAAACCTTTATGGAATGGGGATTCGCTCAAACCCCCCTGGTTTGCCTGAACACCCCTTTTCCCACCTTCTCACCCTCTGGCACCAAAAAACTCCATAATTTCTCCCTTCGAAGCTCAGGTTGAATATGAAAATGGAGGAGACTTCACATACCCAACTGGATGATTGTATTCCTCGAAACAAGCTATCCAACAGATATAATTTTAATATGTTTTGGTTTTGTTATGTATTTGTTCTTTTAGTTTTATTAAACATAGGTTTTCACCAAAAATCAAGCTCTTTCTTCTTCACATGTGGAAAAATAACAGATTATCAAATTTTTTATTTGAAAAATATGAGTGCACTAGATATTTAATTCCTTGATCCAACAAAAAATTAAATTATATTTTGATACATACAAAAAAAATTACGTTGTATACAGTTCGCCTATGTCTGAATTTAATTGGTTTGACTTTGAAACTTGATTGAGGAAAAAATATTCAATAAAACACCATGAAACCAATTGGAAGCACTAGATATCATAGTTAAATATCTAAATTTGAAAAAATTATAATTTTATCCTTCATCGAAAAAAGGTTATGTTGTATACGGTGAGCATCACTCCATAAAAATGGTGTTTACTAAAAAAACTAGTTTTCAAAGGAGATGAAAAAAGAAGTGCAATATGATTCCAAAATTTTTGAAAAAAATATATTTAGAATCTATAGAAAAATGTCACAAATCTCTAGTTTGCATCATCTTCAAATTGCTCATGGTTTAGCCACTATAGGTGCTCAAAAGTGAAGATTTGGTTAGAAAAAATTATTTCAGTGTCCAGTTTGGCAAAAAATTGTAAACCAGTATTGTGGGATCACCCCTCGCATTGTACAATGAATCACCAACTAAAAATATGGATATAGCATCTTCTAGCAACCATGATCAACATATCTAAACCACACAAACATAGGAGTAAATCCTAGAGTAAAACTCAGAGAAACCACTAAACACTTGCAATCTTTCTTCAATACAATTTTCTCAATATCTTCGACACATACAACCAATTGACCAGTTGACATCAATGATTTAACACCTTCATTATTTTCATTATAGTAACAATCTACCCCTTTTTCATTGATGGCAACACATGATGTGAAAAACCATTAAAGACAACATACTGACTCTGAATACACTTCTCAAGATTTTTCTTTCTGTTTCTTCCCCTTAGTAGATAATCTTTTATTTTCTTCCTCTTTTTCACATCAATGGCAAAGGAAACTGATATTTTACATTTATTTCCCCTTTTACATTAAAAAAATACTCATAATGACAACACCTGGCACTAGCTTCTCCCCCTAATACGTAGCCACCAAAATATTAGTCCAAAAGAAAGATAGATCCATAGAACAACCAGACTGATGCATCTCCATATGCATCTTCTTCAAGAAAGGAGGGGCTATGACCCCTAACTTCTCCCAGAGATACTCAAAAGTATCTTTAGGAAGATCATTCATGAATATATCGACAATTTGATCCTTCATCGAAACATATTCAAGTTTTACTTCATTCTCCATGACCTCTCTCAAGAAATGATACCTGATAGATATATGCTTCATCCTCAAGTGCATCATAGGATTGTTTGAAATGTTAATTGCACTTGTGTGATTACAAAAGATAGAAATAGGATCATCATACACCATTGCGATTGTAGACATCTAATTTGACCACTTCCATATGATCAAAGACGTCTCCTTATTCATCCAGTTGCTTATCCCCTCTATTAATATTAATTAAATCATTTATTTAATTAATACCTTGCATCTTACATAGGGTTCATAAAGTATTTAATTTAATAAATACTTTACCCCTCTTCCTCCTCTAAATTAAATAAATACACCATTTTATTTAATTTAGTCATATTCCCCTTTTGGAATTAAAATTCATTTTTTAATTCCTCTTTTCTCTCTCATTGTCACATCCTCCAAATTTTGTAAGTTGGTCTCTAATCCATCTTAACTCCTTCATCTTCCTCTAATTAACTATGGTTAACATATGCACACCCCTAATCATCATTAGGGTCACATCCTCCATAATCTCCCACTTGCTTCTAATAAGTCATTAGTCCATCTAATTAAGTACTTGCACAACCTTAATCATATGGTTAGTCCAAACTAATCCCATTCCCATTTATGGCATGTGTCCTTAAGTCAACCTTATTAAAGGCTTTCTCCTTTTGGGCAAGGCACTCCACTTCCCCATGTGAATTTTTAATTCATTTTTAATCCCCCAATGCACTCAAAAGGAATTTTTAATTCCTTCACTTCTTCCCACATGTCCTCTCTTTATTCTTTCCCATGTCCCAATGAGAATATTTGAGAAATTTTTAATTCCTCACATGTCCTCTCACCCACATGGGAACAAGGACCTCCTTTATGAGGAGATCTTGTCCAATCCCAAGGTACTTTGTACCTCCCTCCATGTCATGTACCATCCTTCCACCTCATGTCCACCTCAACTTTTAGGGCTATATCACATGCCACATGTTAAGATGTGAGGGCTTGTGAGTTCTCAACTCACCTTAGCCCTACATCTTGATCATTGGTGGCTCAATCTTGGCCGTCCATTTCTTCTAGGAATTCTCAAAATTCCTATAAATACCCCCTTCTTTTCTCTCATTTTGAGGGAGATCATTTTGCTAGCCAAACTCTTACAATTTTATTTCTCAATCTACACTTAGCCATTTTCATGCTTTCATCAATTTCCATCCATCCTCACATCATCATCTAGTTTGCATATCTTCCCATTCAAGGAGCATACACAACAAAGATCGAAGGGCCAACCAAAGGATCGATTCAACACAAGATATAAAGTTCCATTTGTTGTTTTTATCTTGTGTTGATTCCAACTTAGGCTAATCTTGAGGTGTAGGTTGTTTTGGTGTTTATTTGCACTCTTTAGTTTTTTGCTCATTTTCTAACGCATATATTCGAGCTATCACATTTCTGGCACGCTTGGTGGGACTCGAACCCACAATCGCCTGATTAGAAGTCAGAATATATGTGTTAGAAATGTGAAAGAGGGGAAAGGTAATAAAAGGTAATTGGAGAATTACCTTGGCTCATTGTGACAGCTGGCAAGTGTGGAGAAGGAGGAGAAGAAGAAGAGGCGAGAGAGATCGGGCACGATGTCGGAGTACGATAGTGACATCATCCATCAGGAGGACGAGAGGTGGATATTCTTCACCCACCGTGCCGTACCACGCTAGGTTAGTCCAAAACTTAACTTTTAATTTTGAGTCATTTATGTAAGTGTTTGGGAAAAATGAAAACATGGGTTTTGTCTGGGAGGGCAGGAAGAAAAAATGGGTAGAAGGCGGAATTTTATTATTTGCTATTTCTTGGAATCCGCACCAGGGGGGACAAATTGGGCATCCGCTCATGTGGGGGCAGGTCCACCATCGCGGTGGGTCCGCCACCGCGGGGGCGGGGCCTCCGCCGCGGAGGCAGGTCCGCCACCGCGAGGGCGTGTCTGCCGCCAGGGGCGGGTCCACCGACCGGGTGGGACCACCAATGGTGAAGGATGGGGGGAGAGGGCGACGGAGGGGGGGAAAACAATGACATGGATGGGAAACCCGAGAATGACGAGGGTGAAAAAAAGAAAATGATAAAAGTTTACTGTGTATATGCAAAAAACAGGGATTTTGCGAGTGTGAGAGAGATGATCAAAGGTGTTGAGGAGATGCATAGCGAGGATGACTGGGGAGGATCACCAGAGACTAGCAGAGGCAGGACTACTTCATATGCTGGCATATCCGACGATCAAGGCCCATGGGGCCATGTTGACAGCATTGATAGAGCGGTGGGATTCGGTGACTTCGACCTTTCACCTACCGACAGGGGAGATGACAGTGACACTAGAGGATGTGTGGTAGATTATGAGGCTCCCAATATCAGGGCTCCTGATTAGTGAGTGTTGGTCAGAGGACGAGGCGCTGGATGAATCAGTTCACATTGTTTTTGGTAGTGATGAGCTGTCGGTGCAGCGAGGTCAGTTAGATGTGGATAGAATGGTGTTGTGCAAGGTACCGGTACTATCACTGTACCTGGCAGGGTTGATTAGTGGTATACTTCTACTGGACCGGAGTGGTCAATTTCTTCACATGAGGATGGTTGAGGTGATTCGTCACATCATCGAGGGCTGGGAGGGACAGTTCACGTGGGGGACTTACATGTTAGCATAGTTGTATCGAGACATGCACGTGATTTGTTACACGAAGCAGTTGAGTGTGACAAACATCACACTACTACAGGTGTGGGCCTGAGAGCATATTCGCATGACCAGGCCGATTATAGCGAGAGTTGGTGAGCATGATGACAGGGAGCCCATAGCGTGGTGATGGGGAGTAGAGGCAGGGGCTATACTGCAGTACCGAGAGATGCAGGAGATAGACGTGTGGAGGAGACAGTTTGATGAGGTGCGGGTAGTGGATATAGTGTGGAGGCCATACATGATGCGGTGATTCAGGGGGTGGTCGAGGGAGGAGGGGTTACATAGTGGTTACTTCTTTACACAATGTTACATGATTGGGAGCAGGCCACGAGTAGTGGAGTTGCATCGACCAGATCAGGTGACGAGGCAGTTCGGAGTGAGACAGGATATTCCGGCAAGCTGAGTGACATTTGCACGACAGACGCGGGAGCGGCCATGGGGAGCCACATTAAATCTGTGCAATGTATAGAGTGATATTGAGGGACTGGTGTTTAGACCCTATCCTGATAGGTGAGAGGGGCCGCGAGACACATGGACGACAGGGCGGTATGATGAGTGGTTCGGGTGACATCTGCCCGAGCGAATTACACTAGCGGTGTTGATCAAGGAGGCACGAGGATTTGGATCAAAGGATGAGAGGCAATTGCAGGCATTTAGTCTGCAAAGACCCCCGAGAGGACGCAGAGGAGGACAAGGGGCACAGGAGCAGGTGATAGGCAGTAAAAGGAGGAGACGACAGTGGTGGGGTTAGGGAGGAGACAGAGAGGGGGGAAGGGCTGAAGCGGAGGAGGTGGCAGAGGATGAGGCTGAGGAGGTGGCTGAGGATGAGGCTGAGGAGGTGGTGGAGAGGAGGCCGAGAGCCCGAGGGTGGGGTCGATAGGAGAGGAGGCCGAGAGCCCAAGGAGGAGAGCCATAGGGAGGGCAAGGGGGACAAGAGATAGCCAGGACTACCGAAGGACAGGAGACAGCCGAAGTCGAAGAGGAGATGGACAAAGATTTAGGAGGGCAGGGGGGATAGGAGACAGCCAGGGCCACCAGAGGATAGGAGGTAGATGAAATCAGAGAGGGGATGGACAGAGACTTAGGAGGGTAGGGGGGACAAGAGACAGCTGGAGGGGAGGAGGGGCAGGGGATAGACGGAGCCAGAGGAGGACAGCTACAGCAGGGAGCCCCCAGGGTGATAGATGTGGATGAGATGGAGCTATCAGCAGAGAGTGAGGGGTACCATCCACGAGAGATGGAGATCGATTCAGATGTGCACGATGTAGCACCGCTAGCAGTAGCACCACCCACAGGAGAGGATTCGGGGGTGGTACTCAGAGAGATAGTGGAGAGACTATGATGGAGCGAGTAGTGAGTGTGGGAAACAGAGGCAGAGCAGATCAAAGTAGAGGCGGAGAGGGATGAGTGGTGGGCTCGATTTGCTCAGGGTGAGAGAGACTACACAGAGCTGGTCAGGCTAGTATCAGAGCAGGAGAGGAGATTGGTGAGAGAGAGAGATGAGAGCCGCGATGAGGCTGTGGATCTGTGGGCTGAGGTGGAGAGATTGTAGGTGAAGGTGTAGAGTCAAATGATGCAGATGGAGGGATTGGGTTTGGTGGGAGAGGGGGCGACACAATAGGTTGTCAGCAGGGGGACAGGGGATGCAGTGGATGTAGAGAGTGTGCAGAGGGAGCTAGCTGAGCTTAGGGATAGAGTGTGCACATTGGAGGCAGAGAGAGATGTGGCGTAGGCATAGGTGGAGGTGTTGGAGGTAGGAAGGGATGTGTTACAAGCGCATATCTAGGTAACACAGAGTGAGAGGCAGGTGGCCGAGATAGAGGTACAATCTCTTCATAGAGAGAGAGATACAGCAACATCGTAGGCATCTAGCTTCCGATGAGAGCGGGATGCGGCTGAGCTAAGATTGCAGGCTTTGCAGAGAGACAAAGATGCAGCGGTGGTGCGAGGATAGGCTGCATAGAGGGAGAGGGATGCTGCAGAGTTGCGGATGTAGACACTACAGGGCGAGAGGGATGCAGCACAGACTCAGTTGCAGAGGGGGCTGGTTGAGGGGGGAGGGCTAGGGACAGATGTTCAGGAGCTACACATGCAGTTACAGGCATTGTAGGCGGAGAGGGATAGAGGCTTAGAGCAGATACGATAGTTGATACTAGCTCAGGAGGCCTGGGTACAGGAACGGCGGGCTATTAGTGCAGATCGAGATCGGTATAGGCATGAGCGGAATGCCGTGAGACTGATAGCTGGGCAGAGGGATGAGTTCATGCAGCAGGCGAGCTATTGGAGGGGTGTATATGAGCAGGTTGTTCCGGATCCAGCACAACACACAACGTGCTACATCAGTCAGGCCCCACAGCCACCAGGGCCGTCCCAGTCATTAGGGACACGCACCAGGGGTTTTAGTGACTATCAGCGGACTCCGTCTCTATATGGCGATTACCAGGGGACTCCAGTGCACAAAGGGCCAGTACCTGACTCTCCGCAGAGATCAAATGTGGGTAGCTCACAGTAGAGTGGGCAGATGCAGGACATTGATTGTTTTGGTAGATACAGGATGGATGTTTTGTTCATGTCGCCAGAGGTCAGAGGTGATCCACATCTCTGGATTTTGTATCTTATTTGGCGATATATGATGGAGATGCATTGTATTATGATAGGATGTTTATTATTTTGATTATGCAAGGGCCTTTATTGACACTAGGCATGATATTTCTTTTATGTGGCTATATGGGATGATTTATGATGTGGTTTCATATATATACACATGTTTATATGGATGGATGATTTATGCTTTATGATTATGTTTTATGGATGCACATGTTCATGTGGATGGACGATTGATGTATGGTTTTTATGATTTATGGATGCACATGTGGATGGACGATTTATGCATATTTTTATGATTTATAATTTATGGATGCACATGTGGATGGACGATTTATGCATGTTTTTATGATTTATGATTTATGGATGCACATGTGGATGGACGATTTATGTATGTTGTTATGAATTATGATTTATGGATGCACATGTGGATGGACGATTTATGCATGTTTTTATGATTTATAATTTATGGATGCACATGTGGATGGATGATTTATGTATATTGTTATGATTTATGATTTATGGATGCACATATGAATTGACAATTTATGTATGTTGTTATGATTTATGATTTATGGATGCACATGTGGATGGATGATTTATGTATGTTGTTATGATTTATGATTTATGGATGCACATGTTTATGTGGAATATGAATGAAAAGTAAATGTTTATAATGCACTTAAGTGTCAATAAAGACTGTTATGAGAATGCGGATAGGCGATAGGTGTATGGAAGAGTGCATTTGCCAAAAAAAACCATTAATATCCTGAGAGGAAGAGGACTCAAGAGGAAAAAGAATGAGAGTACTTGCACAACCGAAATCATAAGTCATGGTAATGGTCATGATGGAAATGAAGGATGCATGCGAAGTGATGAAAATGCAATGAAAATGAGATTTTTCCATCCTTGGAGCATTGATTTTTACTATAGCGTTGGATACCAAGTACCTTGATATGGAAGATCAAGGCGAATGAGTATTCTACGCATGAAACAAACATAGCAAACAAGAAGGTTATCCCAACACCCCGAAGTCGTGATGACCTCGGTCGGGCCCGGTGTTGAGATAACCAAAAACACACAAAGTTGTCCCAGCGTAACACAAGACCTTAGAGATCTTGGTGGGTCCTACAAGGGATAACTGAGAAGACAGCAGTCAAAACAAACAATCAAGGTATGCCCCCATGTCAGCAAGTCAAGGTACGCCATGGTATGGTGGACCAAGGCGACCCTAACAAGTGATGGTAAGGAACCCAAATGATAAACAAAATTCAAATGCATAAAGAGATCATAATCAAGACAACAGGTCCTTTGCCATAGGATCAAGGTGATGGATGGGATTGACAAGGTATGCTAGGAAGGATTCATCATGTTGAGACCAAAGATGGATGCTAAAATAGAATGACCCAGTTGACGCGGGATGTTACCCAAGGACAAGATCTTGTAACATGAGGGAATTTTGTTTATTAAGAACCGATTAGATGTGGGCATAACTTGATGACAAAGCACAAAAGACCGACACAACCTATAATCCTAGGGGCTCGGGGGCTAATCATAGATTAGCCTTGCCTATGTGAAAGTGCAGAGCCCTCGTAGTTTCAAAAAAGACCGTGGATAAAGCGAAAAGAAGACAATGATGACCAATGATGATGGACAAATGCCCCGGGGGTGAATCAAATGATCAACCTTGCCTATGTGACAACGCAGGGGCAACGTAGTTCGACTAACGGGCGTGACAGGATGTGATCTAGGTGAAGACCGACACGATGGATGATCCTACATGATGACACAGACTGATCGACAAAGGGAAGGAATGACATAAGCTCAAAGTGGGATACTGAAAAGCTTAAGATGGGGGATAGGCTAGATGGGTCGTCCAATGCTCAATCAATATATACCAAGCAGCCTAGGATGAGATGGGGAGGACAAAAGTGCAGATGAAAGCATAAAATAACTAGGATGTCAGGTAGATAATGATTAAGCCCTCTATGGATGAAGCCTGCCATGAGATTTTCACCATCCATACCTATCCAAGGTGCCACCAAGAGGTGGTTTTCACCATAGGACAAACTTTTTTTTTCTTACTTTTTTTTTTAACTTTTTTGACTTTTTTGATTTTTTTGACTTTTTTGATTTTTTTGACTTTTTTGAATTTTTTGACTTGGTGGGGTTACCAAGCGGATTTAGGTGTAGAACTTCTTCAGATGCATGATATTGATGGGTTCGTCAAGGGGTTCTCCTTCAAGATTAGTCAACCTGTATGCCCCAGATCCATATTTAGCGGCTATGATATAGGGTCCCAACCAATTTGCCTCAAATTTTCCTTTCTTGTCTCGGTCTTGCTGAGTGCGTTGGTTCTCCTTAAAAACAAGCTCGCCCACCTAGAATTGTCGAGGATGAACCTTCTTATTATAGTTATGTTTGAGGTGATTTTGGTATGCTTGCAGATGATCATAGGCTTTTATTCTTCGTTCATCCAGTAATTCCAGCTATGCAAGCCGTGCAACTCAAGCATCTTCTTCGCTGATAAGATTCTTCAGAGAAATCCTCAATGATGGAAGTTCAACTTCAATTGGCAAGACGGCTTCAGCACCATACACTAAAGAGTAGGGGGTGGCACCTGTCGGGGTGCGGATGGATGTGCGATATGCCTAGAGGGCAGGGTGAATATGGAGGTGCCAATCTTGTCCAGTGTTATGGACAACCTTTTTGAGGATACGGATAAGGGTTTTATTAGTTGCTTCCGCCTGACCATTACCTTGGGGGTAATAAGGCGTTGACCAACGATGTTGGATATGGAAGGTGTCGTAGAGGTGTTTCATGGCTTGGTTTTTAAAAGGTTTTCCATTATCAGAGAGGATGGTGGTCGGGATACCATATCTGTAGAGAATATGGTAGAGGATGAATTTGGAAATCTGAGTACCAGTGATCTGTGAAAGAGGCATCGCTTCCACCCACTTGGTGAAGTACTCAATGGCGGTAATGATAAATGTATGGCCATTGGATGATGGTGGGTAAATCTTGCCAATCAAGTCAAAACCCCATTGAGAAAATGGCCATGGTGCTAGGAGGGGCTGAAGATCTTGTGCTGGGGCATGAATCAAATCTGTATGTTGTTGGCATGGAAGACACTTCTTCACAAACTCATAAGCATTGTGTTCCAATGTAGGCCAATAATACCCAGCTCGTAGGATCCTTTTGGCTAGAGCCATACCATTTGAATGGGCTCCACAGACACCGCCATGTACTTCTATTAGTGTAGCATGGGCTTTGGTCTCATTTAGACATCTAAGGAGGATTCCATCATACACGTGATGATAAAGCGTATCACCAACAATGACGCATCGGGAATAGCGATGAACGAAGGATTTGCGTTGATTACGTGTAAGATCTGGGGGTATAATATTATCATGGAGGTAGGTGTAGATGTCCTGGTACCATGGGGAAGTGGGACCCACAATGTCGCACACCATGTCAGTCTCAGGGATATCATATGCTTGGATTAAAAGTTGTTCCACAAGGAACTCACATTCTGTGCGGTCTTTAGGCATGTCAAGCAAGGAACCAATAGTGGCCATTGCATCAGCTATTTTGTTTCGTACCCTAGGAATTTGTTCAAACTGTATAGAGGTGAAATATTTCTTGAAATCATCCACCATGCGCTTGTAGGGTAATAGCTTATCATCCTTGGTTAGGAACTCATCATTAACTTGTCTAATGACTAGCAAAGAATCACCAAAGACGTTTAAATGAGTTATGTGCCACTGCTTTGCAATTTTGAGGCCAGTGAGGAGAGCTTCGTATTCTGCCATATTGTTGGTACATGGGAATGCTATCCTGAATGACTTTGGAATGTAGTCACCTTGAGGGGTAACTAATGAAATTCCTACCCCCGATCCATTGTGTGTATATGATCCATCAAAATATAGTGTCCACATGGGAGTCTCATCAATGGAGAAGACTCCTTCATCAGGGAATTCTATGATCAATGGATGAGTATCAACTAAAGGAGCTTCTGCTAACTGATCTGTGATTATCTGTCCTTTAATAGCCTTGCGGTCCACATATTCTATGTCGAATTCACTTAGGAGCATGACCCACTTGGCCATGCGGCCAGTCAGAGTGGTTCTAGATAACAAATACTTCAATGGATCAATTTTGGCAATTAATTTAATTGGATGGCTGAGCATGTAATGTCAAAATTTCTGTGTGCTGAAGACGAGCGCAAGGCAGGCTTTTTCCATGGGGGAGTAGTTTAATTCGTAGCTGACCAATGTCTGACTGATGTAGTAGATCGCCCTCTCTTTCGATGATTCATCATGTTGTGCCAACAATGCCCCCAATGCAACTGAAGTGGCAGAGATGTAAAGCAGGAGGGGTTTTCCTGGAATAGGTGGCATCAAGATCGGCGGATGAGCTAAATATTCCTTAATTTTATCGAAACCCATCTGACACTACTGGTTCCATCGAAAGGTGGAATCTTTCTTTAGAATATGAGTGAATGGTTGACACTTATCTGCTAGCTGGGCTATGAATCGATGGATGGACTGCATCTTCCCTTGGAGGCTTCTTAACTATTTCAGATTGCATGGAGGTGGCATGTCTAGGATAGCCTTTACCTTGGCAGGATCAACCTCAATGCCCCTGCGAGAGACTATGAAACCCAGCAACTTTCCTGACGTGACCCCAAAGACACTTTTTTGGATTTAGCCGCAAGTTGTAATGCTCTAATCGCTCAAATATATTTTTCAGGATGGTAGGATGTTTTGCTCGTGTTCTAGATTTTCCTAATAGGTCGTCGACGTAATCCTCCATGATGATATGTATGAGGTCATGGAAGATGACCGTCATTGCCCTCTGATACGTTGCCCCCGCATTTTTGAGACCAAAGGGCATAACATTGTAACAAAAAGTGCCCCAAGGTGTTGTGAAGGCAGTCTTATGTTGGTCCTCAGGTGCAATTCGAATCTGATTATAACTAGAGAAGCCATCCATAAGGGATAACATCTCATGTCCTACTGTCAGGTCGACCAACATGTCAATGTTAGGCAGTGGGAAATCATCTTTTGGGCAGGCTTTGTTAAGATCCTTGAAGTCTGTGTAGACTCGAATGTCTCCATTTGGTTTGGCGACTGGTACTATATTAGAGATCCACTCAGAGTAGTCAATCGGTCTAATAAAACCCACCTCTAGTAACTTCTTCAATTCCTTCTTGACCAATAATGCGACCTGCGGATGCATCTTGCGAAGCTTTTGTTTGACAGGCTTGGCATCTGGGCGAATGTCTAAGTGATGAACTACTAAGGCAGGGTCTAAGCCTGGCATGTCTGAGTATGACCAAGCAAAGTTAATGATTCCCTCTTGGAGTAGCTACACGATGACCGGATACTCTTGCTCTGAGAGTGACTTAGCTACATAGGTGATTTTAGGACTTTCAGCAATTCCCAGATTAACTTCTTGAGTCTCTTTAATTAGAATAGATGATCGAGCAGATAACTAAGTTCCCATAAGGGGAAGATGAACATCTCCATCTTCCAGCGCCTCTTCAAGGTTTTCACCATTAGATGCATCTTTTATTTTTACTTTTTCAAGGTCAAGAAGTGCCTCAGGGAGGTTTTCACTAGATGACCGCTTTTTACTTTTCTTATTCTTATTTTTGCGACTGGAGTGTTCATCCTCCCCCAATCCCATAAGGTTGACATACGTATCCGCAGACATACTGACAGGTGTGCTATTACGGAGGTCCCAATCAATAAGCTTAGGGTGACAAAGGGATAGGCTAATAGTGCAGACGGATAAGCATTCGAACATGGATGATAGATCGGCGTGATCGACGTCATCGTATGCACGTATGATGGATTCCTCCTCGGGTATGTCTTCCAATGAGCCATTGTCCACGATGACACTATTGGAAGTATTAGACGATGTTTCAGGGCCTTTCTGCTTTCTGTCATACCCAATGCCTATGTTTTTTATTAGTTGTGACGTATCAATGGGTTGCAACTGCCCTTGCTCTTCTTTACCTAGGCCCCTGCCTTGATAGTTATATTTTTCCACGAACTTTGTCGTCCAGGGGTACTTTTCTTGAAAATATTCCTTTAGAGGAGTTTCTGGTTCGGGCTCTTCTCGGTAGACCCATTGGATTATGTCTTCTTCTGGTGCATCTATCTTGACACTTGGGGATCTGAAAGTGGTGGTAGGGATGTTTTTACCACTGAAGGTGACAGTCTTGTCTTCCTTTGGGGTAGCATGCGGAGGTTGACCATACTCGTGAGGTAATGGTGGCATGGTTTCCACACTAAGAGTAGTATGCATTTCGTATTCGCCACACGCTTTGTCAATGATCTAGACTTTGGTGACTGTAGGATCAGTGGTGGAAGATGGAGGGGTTATCACGATGGAGGGTAGATTAGCGGATGATGACTGGGATGCCCCCATTTCAACCCCAGGACAATAATGTAAATGGGTAAATGACGCTTCTAAAGCGCGACAGTATTCAAATGGTTGGGGATCAACATAGATGGTGACTTCTTGTCCGTTGACTGGGAATTTTAGGCACTAATGGTATGTGGAGGGGACGGCTTGCATAGCATGGAGCCACAGACGGCCGAGGAGGAGATTATATGGCAAGTCCATATCAAGGACATGACAGGTAATGTACTGAACCACAAGTCCCACCTGGATAGGGAGATTGATAATCCCTTCTGAATTCCTTTCTGCATTATCATAGGCTTTGATTGTGATGATCTAATTACTTAAATCTGCTTCAGTATACCCCACCTGTTTTATGAATTTCAAATTACACAAATTGAGGGTAGAGCTATTATCTACCAAGACCCTTTTTATTTTATGGAGAGCAACCATGAATTTGATATGTAAGGGGCAATTATGATTGAAATCGATGTTTGGCATGTCATTTTGGCTGAAGTGCAGTTGATGAGATAAAGCTAGGTGTCCTACCAAAGCTTGGAATTATGTAGGATCAATGTCATTAGGTACATGGGTTTCCTGTAGGGCTCTGTTGAGGATTTATTGATGTACAAGGGAAGACTTAAGTAAATCCAAAATGGAGATATGTGTAGGGGTCTTTCCTAAGTGATCAAGGATGTTGTACTGAGAGCTTACAGGAGTTGATTGGGTGAGTGTGGGGGCCGCAGGGACAGTGATGCAGGCTCATCGTGTAGTAACAACACACTGAGGTCTTTGGCTTTGACATGTATCATGGATACACAAGGTTCTACCTACTCAATGTAATGAATAATACCCTCGTAATTGAGGGGTACATTCTTATAGCTCACGTTATTTGTGTCGTTGTTTTGGGGATTACTGTTGGAGGTGCTCAGGCCTTGATTATGGTTTGGAAAGGCATTTTGATATATCTACAATTGAACATTGGACGACGGAGCTTGACTGGGGTCAACCTTGATATCACCTCGATCTATGAGATCTTGGACGTAGTTTTTCAGACCCTGACACTTATTCAAGGAGTGTCCTTTGATATTATGGAACTCGCAATATTCATTTTCCCTAAACCATGCGGGCTTAGGTTTAGATTCGACGAGTGGCTTGGTGACAGGGTATGTGATCGGATAGTTGATCTGTAATAGCCTATTGAAGACGACGCTTAGAGGTTCTCCTAATTGAGTATACTGGCATTTAGTGTTCCCTTGGTTATTCTGATTGGACTGTTGGGGAGGACGGGGTGTCCCCTACAGTACAGATATGGCATTAGGTATGGATTGTTGCTGTCTCTGGGATGTGTTAGCCACATGGGCATGTTTAGTATTAGTAATGCCATCATTTACTGCGTTTTTGTTCTTGTTCCAAAAATATGGCTTGTCATTGAATGACCTTTCCTTATCTTGATTATATATTTTGATGTGCCCCTTGGCAACAAGGGCACGCTCAAGGATGGGTCCCTTCTCTACTACCTTCGCGAAAGTGGTGACATAATGTAATCTAAATTTATGAGCCATGTCAGGATGAGAGTTCTCCATGAAGAGGGTGACCATGTCCTTTTCTTTCAAAGGGGTTTTCATTTGTCTTGCTAGGGCATGCCACCTTTGGAGGTAGTTAGTAAAGGTATCAGTGTCTTTCTCCAAATTGAAGGAGAAGTAGGAGACAAACTTTTCTAACAGGTCTGCAAAAGATTTTATGGATCCCTTTTCGAGGGTCATGAACCATCCTAGGGCGTTGCTTGCCAGGCTCCGGGGGAATAGGCGCAAGAGATAGTTGTCATTGTGGGTAACTTCTTGACACTGGGAGTAAAACTCCTGCAAGTGGGCCTTAGGATCTTTGTTCCCCTTATATTTGTCAAAATTTGGCATCTCAAAATGTTTGGGTAAGGGAATCAATGAGATGGAGGGATCAAACGGATATGGGCATATATCTTCAAACTTGAATGATTGTTTGCCAGTCCCTGCTTGAAGATCTTTTAGAGCAGCTTTGATTTCTAGTATGTATGCATTGGCCGGTGTGTTGGATGGGTATTGATGGTAGGACGATTATGGATTCTGAGATGACGCTTGGAGATGGGTGTATGGATAATGAGAAGGTAGTATCCCCTGCTAATACACCAAGGGACCTTGTTGATAAAGAGGTTGTTGTTGGGAGGCAGGATATGGATTGGTTGGGTAGTTATGGGTGGTGTACTGTTGGGAGGTATGGAGAAGGTGTTGTTGATTGGTTTGTGGATATTGGGGATGCTGATGTGACTGTTGCGAGGCCACATAGGATGGTTGTTGTTGATATTGTTGCTAGTTATAATAATTGTAATGATGGGGTGGTTGTTGATGCATTGTTGGCGGCTGTGGTGGGCGAGATGGGATGTTATGTGGTGGTTGCGCTTGCGAGCGTAATATGGATGCAAGGAATGGAGATACAGTCGGGGCTAAAGGCTGAGGTTGATTTTCTTGCAGTTGACGCAGTGGTGGTTGTGTTGAAAATAAAGGATTGACCAATGGTTGTTGAGGTCGAGGTGCAGCTGAGATGTTTTGCAAGGGGGGTTGTTGAGCACTAGTGGGAGCATAGGATTGGGATGTATTTTGTGGAGGGATGTTGGATTGGGGAGGTTGTTGGGGTATGAATTACGATGGTGGAGGATTTGTAGCCCCAGGAGGTGGAGGCAAGGTAGCGAAATGGCTGCCCCCAGCGTTGACAGGAGGCGGATTCGAGGGGGGTGGTGTCAGTAGCATTAGTGGTTGTGGTTGTGAGATGTTTTGAGGCATGCCGTAAGCGAAAGGGTCATTGTGGTCAGTGAACTGGGGTGCCTCTGCGACCGAGATGACGTGATGCATGGGATTGCCAACGAGATACAGAACAGCGTTGCCGAATTTAGGTTGATGCCAACCTTCTACGGAAGGAACATTGGGGACGTATGAGCTACTTGGGATGTTATGTGAACCTTGGGGTACATTAGGTGTGGAGGTGCCATACTTGGATAAGTCGACACCCGATGACAGTTTGACACCTTTTTCAATCAAGTGAGCCAAGATTTCTTGGCCATGTTTTTCAAGAAGGCGGTCTGTCATTTGCACATTGACTGGGTTACTAAAATGCTCCTCAAATGTGATTTCGGGTTGAATGACCATGTTTTCATCACCGGGAGGTGATGTGTTTTGACCGTCTATATTGGATTGTGATGAGGTGCCATTGTGGGGATCGTGAGGGATGCTAGCACCATTGTTAGGATCTGATGAGACATTCATTGTGTTGTTGGGATCTTGAGGGTTGTTTGATTGGGCATTCTGGGCTTGTTGGTCGGCCATTTTCTTTGCCTGTGATCGAGTCTAAATGGGCATGCAAGATGATGAGATGGATCAAGATATTAGGAAGACCTGGATGATGAAAGATTGATTCGATTTGATGGGAGATTAGTTGATGATGATCGGTCAGACCGACGCGGATTGATTTGATGAAATCGAATTAGATTGATTGGTAGACATTGGATTAATCTAGATTTTGGATTTTGATCTAGATAGATTTGATGATGTGGAGGTTGGATTGATCTGATGATTAGGATTGATTCAATGATAAATATGATGAAGACCGAAATCCACAACCGAGTTTAAGAAGGATCCTTGGTAACACTAGGTATTGATTGACGGGCAGATGTATGATAATGACACTGAATCCAACTTGAGATAGAAGCGGATTGATTGGGTCGAGAAGGATGACTGAATTAAGACAGATAGCAATCCTAAGTCAGTTACGATGATTATGATTAGGGATGAACACCTAGGTCAACTCAGATGACTACTCCAATGGGGCTTATATGGAATAGTGGAGATCAGAGATGAAAGCGGATTCAGGATGGATGGGGAGCATCTCAGGACAGATGAATGACTCTTGGAACAAGCAAAAGAGTGCTCAGAATGAATGACTCTCAGAACGAGGGGATGAAGACTCTAAACAGATGTTTAGATTTTTTTTAGGATGCTAAATGGTCATATTGATGTTCAAAACAGAGAGACAAGGGATGCCAAGTGATAATATAGGTTGGCCAAAAGTCAGGTCCGCCACAGCATAAGGTCAGGTCTGCCACAGCATGTGGTCAGGTCCGCCACAGCATAAGGTCAGGTCTGCCACAGCATGTGGTCAGGTCCGCCACAACATAAGGTTAGGTCCGCCACAGCATGTGGTCAGGTCTGCCATAGCATAAGGTTAGGTCTTCCACAGCATGTGGTCAGGTTCGTCAAAGGATAAGGTCAAGTCCACCAAAGGATAAGTTTTAAGCTTGATTTTTTTGATGGACAAGTAAGGCAAAGGACCCAAAATATAACAAACATGAAAAGATTTGGCCAAACTGATAATGACTGGTTTTGCATGAGAAAGACAATTCAGACAGCACAACCCTAAGATTAGTAGAAACGGGTATGGCCAATAAATTCTTCTACTCTAAGATGAACATGGTTGATAAGGAGTCCTCAATATCCACCCGGTACGTGAGGCCCAAACCGTGAACACCAATGCGTTACAAGCATGAGTCAGGAACCTTAGCGAGATACTAAAGGCTCAGACGAACTCTTCACTTCATCCTGACACTTCGCCAATTACAACGTGGTTGGATTGAGGTACAACTTTCGCTCTCCCCCCTTTATATACCCCACCGATACGCGTGGTTGGAATCATCCCTTGGGGTGATGAAATCCCCAAGTAGGTCTCACTAAGAAAATGAAAATGGGGTGACTCAAAGGACTTGGAAAGCTACGATTTCTCGTCACCCAGGATCACCAAATGGAGCAAGAAAATTGGATACGTCAAATAGCCTTCCACAAGCATGCCAAACAAAGTTTGTTGACCCCTCTAATTAAACTATGTGCCTAATTTACCAAAGAAAAATTGGTAAAAACTTGAAATTTCACCTTCGGGAGGTCAAGTCCACCACCATAAGGTCAGGTCCGCCACCGGAGGGTCAGTTCTGTCAACAAAGAGGGCAGGTCCGCCACTTGAGGGTCAGGTCTACCACCGGAGGGTCAGGTCCGCCACCGGAAGGTCAAGTCCCCCACTCTGTAATCTGAACCTACAAAAAATGCAAAAACAGCAAACGTGAAAGAAAAAGACTTGTTTGTGGGTCCCACCGGGCGTGCCAGAAATGTGATAGGTCAAATATATGCATTATAAAATGAGAAAAAAACTAAAGAGTGCATATAAACACCAAAACAACCTACACCTCAAGATTAGCCTAAGTTGGAATCAACACAAGATAAGAACAACAAATGGAACTTTATACCTTATGTCGAATCGATCCTTTGGTTGGCCCTTCAATCTTTGTTGTGTATGCTCCTTGGATGGCAAGATATGCAAACTAGATGATGATGTGAGGATGGATGGAAATGGATGAAAGCATGAAAATGGCTAAGTGTAGATTGAGAAATAAAATTGTAAGAGTTTGGCTAGCAAAATGGTCTCCCTCAAAATGAGAGAAAAGAAGGGGGTATTTATAGGAATTTTGAGAATTCCTAGAAGAAATGGACGGCCAAGATTGAGCCACCAATGATCAAGATGTAGGGCTAAGGTGAGTTGAGAACTCACAAGCCCTCACATCTTGACATGTGGCATGTGATATAGCCCTAAAAGGTGAGGTGGACATGAAGTGGAAGGATGGTACATGACATGGAGGGAGGTACAAAGTACCTTGGGATTGGACAAGATCTCCTCATAAAGGAGGTCCTTGTCCCCATGTGGGTGAGAGGATATGTGAGGAATTAAAAATTCCTAAAATATTCTCATGGGGAGATGGGAAAGAATAAAGAATAAAGAGAGGATATGTGGGAAGAAGTGAAGGAATTAAAAATTCCTTTTGAGTGCATTGGGGGATTAAAAGTGAATTAAAAATTCACATGGGGAAGTGGAGTGCCTTGCCCAAAAGGAGAAAGCCTTTAATAAGGTTGACTTAAGGACACATGCTATAAATGGGAAGGGGATTAGTTTGGACTAACCATATGATTAAGGTTGTGCAAGTACTTAATTAGATGGACTAATGACTTATTAGAAGCAAGTGGGAGATTATGGAGGATGTGACCCTAATGATGATTAGGGGTGTACATATGTTAACCATAGTTAATTAGAGGAAGATGAAGGAGTTAAGATGGATTAGAGACCAACTTGCAAAAGTTGGAGGATGTGACAATGAGAGAGAAAAGAGGAATTAAAAAATGAATTTTAATTCCAAAAGGGGAATATGACTAAATTAAATAAAATTGTGTATTTATTTAATTTAGAGGAGGAAGAGGGGTAAAGTATTTATTAAATTAAATACTTTATGAACCCTATGTAAGATGCAAGGTATTAATTAAACAAATGATTTAATTAATATTAATAGAGGGGATAAGCAACTGGATGAATAAGGAGACGTCTTTGATCATATGGAAGTGGTCAAATTAGATGTCTACAATCGCAATGGTGTATGATGATCCTATTTCTATCTTTTGTAATCACACAAGTGCAATTAACATTTCAAACAATCCTATGATGCACTTGAGGATGAAGCATATATCTATCAGGTATCATTTCTTGAGAGAGGTCATGGAGAATTAAGTAAAACTTGAATATGTTTCGATGAAGGATCAAATTGTTGATATATTCGTGAATGATCTTCCTAAAGATACTTTTGAGTATCTCTGGGAGAAGTTAGGGGTCATAGCCCCTCCTTTCTTGAAGAAGATGCATATGGAGATGCATCGGTCTGGTTGTTCTATGGATCTATCTTTCTTTTGGACTAATGTTTTGGTGGCTATGTATTAGGGGGAGAAGCTAGTGCCAGGTGTTGTCATTATGAGTATTTTTTTTAATGTAAAAGGGGAAATAAATGTAAAATATCAGTTTCCTTTGCCATTGATGTGAAAAAGAGGAAGAAAATAAAAGATTATCTACTAAGGGGAAGAAACAGAAAGAAAAATCTTGAGAAGTGTATTCAGAGTCAGTATGTTGTCTTTGATGGTTTTTCACATCATGTGTTGCCATCAATGAAAAAGGGGTAGATTGTTACTAGAATGAAAATAATGAAGGTGTTAAATCATTGATGTCAACTGGTCAATTGGTTGTATGTGTCGAAGATATTGAGAAAATTGTATTGAAGAAAGATTGCAAGTGTTTAGTGGTTGCTCCGAGTTTTACTCTAGGATTTGCTCCTATGTTTTTGTGGTTTAGATATGTTGATCATGGTTGCTAGAAGATGTTATATCAATATTTTTAGTTGTTGATTCATTGTACAATGCGAGGGGTGATCCCACAATACTGGTTTACAATTTTTTGCCAAATTGGACACTGAAATAATTTTTTCTAACTAAATCTTCACTTTTGAGCACCTATAGTGGCTAAACCATAAGAAATTTGAAGATGATGCAAACTAGAGATTTGTGACATTTTTTCTATAGATTCTAAATATATTTTTTTCAAAATTTTTGGAATCATATTGCACTTCTTTTTCCATCTCCTTTGAAAACTAGTTTTTTTAGTAAATACCATTTTTATGGAGTGATGCTCACTGTATACAACATAACCTTTTTTTGATGAAGGATAAAATTATAATTTTTTCGAATTTAGATATTTAACTATGATATCTAGTGCTTCCAATTGGTTTCATGGTGTTTTATTGAATATTTTTTCCTCAATCAAGTTTTGAAGTCAAACCAATTAAATTCAGACATAGGCGAACCATATACAACGTAATTTTTTTCTATGTATCAAAATACAATTTAATTTTTTGTTGGATCAAGAAATTAAATATCTAGTGCACTCATATTTTTCAAATAAAAAATTTGATAATCTATTATTTTTCCACATGTGAAGAACAAAGAGCTTGATTTTTGGTGAAAACCTATGTTTAATAAAACTAAAAAAACAAATACAAAATAAAACCAAAACATATTAAAATTATATATGTTGGATAGCTTGTTTCGAGGAATACAATCATCCAGTTGGGTATGTGAAGTCTCCTCCATTTTCATATTCAACCTGAGCTTCGAAGGGAGAAATTATGGAGTTTTTTGGTGTCAGAGGGTGAGAAGGTGGGAAAAGGGGGGTTCGGGCAAACCAGGGGGGTTTGAGCGAATCCCCATTCCACAAAGGTTTTCTTTTTTTTTCTAGAAATGCTGGGACCCTGCATTTAATGAGTTTTCTTGAACCAGGGTTCTAGCAAATCCCCTTTTGGTTTGCTCGAACCAAAACTTTATTCGAACCCCCAAAAATCAATTTTTTTTGCATGGGGTCATTTTTTGCAACTTTTCCTTCCTCATTGGAATTGTAAACCATTTTTGTGGGTTTACCCTCAGTTATGTTAACTAGTTGTGAACTATGGTTTTCTATGTTTCTAGTTGAGGTCCGGGAGAAATGTTGTTGGTTTGTATTTCTCTTTGTCAATGTCTTATAACTTGTGGTTTTAGAGTTGAGTTATTTTGATTGTATTGAAGATAATTTCAGTATCTGGAAGGTTTATGCTTAATTGGTCTATGTGTTTTACACTGGTTTGGTTGACCTCGTGTTCAACACTATCTTTAGAGTTGATGAAGCATGTTGGATCTATTTGAGTCCTTATGAAGTGCGTGGCTGGGTCACCCTCATTCTAATTCCACCTTAGGATTTTTTGGCACCAACCTAATTTGAATTTGAACTTGGATGGCCAACTTTGGATATGTTTCAAAGTTGAAGATGGTATAAATATAGGATGAGTTAGTGGTGAAATAGAGTAGGAAGAAAAGAGAGATAAGTGAAAATAAATAGAGCAAATAGATACAAGATTGATGCTAATCAGTGAGTGTGTGTGATGCAAGGGTGGAAAATCAATGCGAAGGCTAAATGTTGAGTTTTCGAATGTAGTGAACTGAAGGTTTACTCTATCATTCATGCATGTCTACAAGTGGTTGAGAAAATTATGGTGGATTTATCCATTGCATTAACATTATATTCGCTTTGTAACATATCTCTTCTATCTTCTTTGTATCTCTATGGAAATGAGCCCTTCGAGTTGTTAGCCCTATTGGATAGTGAGTCCTTGTTTTGGCAGTGAGCCTCATTTCTCAGGAAGTGAGCCTCTTGTAATCAGTTTTGATATTCTCTATAGTGTGAGTTAATCCTCACCATGGTTTTTCCTTTATTGGGTTTTCCACGTAAATCCAATGTTGTGTTTTTGTGATGGTTTTCAGTTTCTACACTTGCATTTAATGTTTAATCATTTAAAAGTGTTAAGAATTAGTTCTGATGAATGAATTAAGGTTTAAATTTGTGACAACTAATTCACCCCCCCCTCTCAGTTGTCTTGTTCAACACCAGATCCAACAACTATGAGTAAATTCACATTTGATGAGAAAGTGATCTGTTGATTCTAAACCCTGACCACAAATCACACAAGGGAACAAGGGTACTATACCTAATTTATCCAACCTCATGCCCGATAGGATTCTATCTTTGTTAGCCATCCAAACAAATGCTCCTATCTTTGGGAGGACATCTAATCCCCAACAGAGGTTAAAATGCTAGGATGAAGATCCCACAAAGCATTCATGATGGAGACAAGGTAGGAGGGTCAATCGAAGGAATTTCTAGCCTTCTAGCCTAATCCACTAACTCCATGATCATAACAGATATGCAACAAAATCTAACAGCTAATCAACAAAAAGATAAAAGATATTTATGATCACATGACACAAGATATATCTTGGGAAAACCCTAACAAGGAAAAACCCAACCTTTAAAGCTCATTCCTCACATATTATAACTTCAAATAAAATTACTCATTCCTCAAGGGATTTAAAGATTCTAGGCCACAACCCAATGTTCACAAATAATTCATACAATAATATTGTTCTATCGACTCTTTCTTCTACTCAATTTCTTTGATCTATAACTTCTCTGGAACAAAACAACTCATCACTGTGCTTCATAAATTCACACTATTGATCTCATGCCTCCTCTTGATCCTTAGAAACAATCCTTCTCCTCTCATTTATATCCTTAACAAGTCTTCATAAGATTATCAAGTTGACCTTATTGCAACAACCAATACAGTAACATGCAAACTCAAACAGGTCGGCCCCCAACATAAGGCATTGCTCCAAAAATACATAGAAATTTTTGTGGATCTCCATGAAGGTTGGCCATGTCTTATAATTCCTTGAATAATTTTCCTTTAGGCTCCACAAGTCACAGATTTTCTTTGCAAGCTAATTACACTTCACTGAACATTGTCGGCTCGTCGCTGTGAACATAGGTAATCTTCTGGTAATGATATCTCTTCAATAACAAACCCATATGATCTAAATTTTTTATGTCTTAGCATGGTTTCTAGTAACTAATTCTAGCTCTACATCCTCTGACACACAAATACGGTAAAATATGGTATTCTCCAAGGTTGCTCTCTCTAGTACTTTGCAACTGAATGTTCATTGTCAACTGTCTCAATTGTTCTAAATGCTTTTGGATGCTCCTGCATCAGAATCTAGGGGTTATTTGAAAATTGAGCCTCTTCACTTTGGTTTGTATTGTGTCAAGTTCATTGTTGTCTCTTTGAATATGTTTGGTGATCTTTCCACGGGTACTTGCAACTGCCTCAAGGTCGGCGGTCTGTTCAAGTCCACCCTGCAGAACTGTCTCAAGTGTGATATGGATTCAACACTCTACTTGCAAGCCTTGCACTATCTCAATGATTAGTGGTCTGAGCAATTCTTCTCTACAAGTTTCCTCAAGATCAATGTATGCTTCAATCAATACATACATGCATCCTCTGGAACAACTAGTTACTTCCTGATACAATACCAAATTCTCTCTACAACATTATCTAATCTTTGATTCCAGTAATTTCCTCGACACTCATCAAGATCTTATAGTTTCTTTCCACATATACTATTCCTATATTGTTCTCTTCACTTCAATCCAGTGTACGATCCTTCTCTTTTAGTATAATATTTGTCCTTTCTCCTTTCTCTGCAATATAAATCCCATTTTCCTATTATGCTTCACACCAGTTCACACAAACTTTCTCTTGCACTACTTTCTTGGGTGGTTTTACAAACTTTTTCTAGCTTCTCAGATCAATGCTTCACCTTCTTATGGTTTCTCTATTAAATCTGATGACTCAAAAGGTTCTTCTTCCTCAGCATGAACTATCTCTATATTATTTATTGCTTCTCCTTCATTAGCTTCTCCGGTAGTAGGTTCTTGATGACTTTTAGTGCTTGATTCTTTTCTCCTCCAAGCTTGAAAATAGGTTCTTCTAAATGGTATTCTATCAAATCCTCTTTCATCTCTTCTATATCCTTTACTGTGATAAGAATTGTGACTCTTATCATATCTCCCTCTATAGTTTGAATTTAACTATCCTTGTTCTACTTTGTATAAGGTCTTCTTTCTCTATATCCTGATCCCTCTTTTCCTCCAACATATGAATACTTCCATCTGTACAACCTTCTAAACATACAAGTAACATGTTTCCATTTTTCTCCATCAATCCATCCATAATCCATCTACATACAATCTTTCATAGGATTTTTTCTTCTCATTTTATCCCAACACATCTTTTCAGAATGATTCCTTAATCCACAGAACTTACAAGGGTGTAGATCCCAACACAATTCATTTTCATTTCCATATCTATTACAATGAGAACAATACATACTTTTTCTTCCCTGATTTGACTTGTTTAAACTTGCAATAAGATCCTTCCCTCTGTCATATCCAAGGCCTTCACTTTTGGGTCTCATTACTGGTTCAATAGGTTTTGTAATTCCTTATTGATGCTTTCCCAATCCTTTTCCTTCATATCTCATTATTTGCATGATTTTGAAACCAATACCATCACCAACAATTGTAGGCTTAGTTACATTGTTATTTTCAATCTCACTTCCTAAAGGGGCTTCTACAACATCACACAAATCATTAGTATCACAAGAAACATCACAAGTTTAGGCTTAGATCTCATATTCTCATTCCCCTTCTTGCATGCTACAAGTGACTATTCCAACTGATTAACATGTTCCTTCAAGTCAGATATTTCATTCTTTTGAAAATTGTTCTCCTTGTTTAGCTCTTTCAAACTTTCCTCTAGATCTCTATTCCTCTTTTTCACCTTTACAAACAACTTGACTCCTTCTTCCAATTCTACAAATCTCTTTTCAACATCTTCAAACAACTTCAACTCTGCTTCTAATTCTTCATTCCTTCCTTTTACATTTTTTCAATTCTTCTTCAAGAGCATTGTATTTATCTTCACCTAGTTCCTTCATCCTTTTCATCAATTATGAATTACTTCTTGATTTCACACAATTCTTCTTCTAGAGTATCCCTTTCACATATTAGAGTTTCATTTTCATTCTTCATTCTCTTTCCAAATTTCCCCATTGAAACAAATCAAATAAACAAATAAATTTGAAAAGCTTACCTGAATCTTTCTCGCCTTGATCTTTCTTCTACGATGACACTTATTACTTCTAGGGTTTCACACTTCTTTCAACACTTTCTTCCTTCTTTACAGATCCACAACCATCCCAACAGATTCACAACTAGCTTTGATACCATTTGATGTAGACAAGGTAGGAGGGTCCAATGAAGGGCTGTCCAACCTTGCAGCCCAAACCACTAACTCCATGATCATAATAGATATGCAACAAAAGCTAACAACTAATCAATAGAAAGATAAAAGATATTTATGAACACATGACACAAGATATATCCTGGGAAAACCCTAACAGGGAAAAACCTAGCCTTCAAAGCTCATTCCTCATTTATTATAACTTCAAATCAAATTACCCATGCCTCAAGGGCTTTACAGATTCTAGGCTACAATCCAATGTTCACAAATAATTCATACAATAATATTCTTCCATTGACTCTTTCTTCTATACTCATCAATTTCTCTGATCTGTAACCTCTAGATCAAAACAACTCATCACCATGCTTCATAAATTCACACTATTGATCCCATGCCTCCCCTTGATACTTAGAAACAATCCTTCTCCTCTCATTTATATCCTTCACAAGTCTTCATAAGATTATCAAGTCGGCCTTATTGCATCGACCAATAAGGCAACGTGTAAACTCAAATAGGTCAGTCCCCAACATAAGGCATTGCTTCGCAAATACATAGAAATTTTTACAGATCTCCATGAAGTTTGATCATGTCCTATAATTCCTTGAATAATGTTCCTTTAGGCTCCACAAGTCACATATTTACTCCACAAGACAATTAGACTTCACTGAACACTGTCGGCTCCTCGCTGTGAACACAAGTAATCTTATGATAATGATATCTCTTTAGGAACAAACCCAAATGATATAAATTTTTGATATGTTGTAGCTCAAAGTGCCTAGTAACTAATTCTAGCTATGTGGCCTTTGAAATGCAAATGTGGTAAAGGGTATGTGCAGGATCATGATGGGCCAAAAAGTGGCGATATGATGGGTATGTGTAGGGTATGTGGCTGACAACTTTTTTTTACCCAAAATTGATGAAACGAAAAAGGTTTTTAAAGGAGATTCTCATCTTTCCACCAATATAAATTATGTTTTACTTTGAATTTAATAAATAATTATTATTCATTTTCTATTTGAATTACGACTAAAGTCCTAATTGATAGGCTGATTGAAAAACATCTATAGCTTTCAAACAATATCACATTTTTTGAATCTGAAACATGTGTCATATTCTATGTTTCGCATACTATAGGATGAAAAAAAAATTGAATTTCATGAAGTTTTGACCAAGTTAAAGTGGTCAAACATACGAGTTTTTAAATTTTTTAAAAGTTGTAAAAAAATCATAATTAATTTACTTGGGAAAAAATTACAAAAAAATGCATCACATCCTAACATGAGTCCTCTACTTATATCTAAAATCTTATAAAAAGTATTATCATTTTATTGTGGTTAGGTGGTCGCAGCAGACACCTACTTCTTATTTTTTCCCTAAAATTTCATACTATTGCATTGAAATTTCAAATTTTCACCAAATAGGTTTTTTTAAATAAACCTAGTATTTTAGAAACTAAATTCAATTTTCTAAAGATTCTATTCTTACATATTTTTGAAATAATATAGATAAATTATTCAAATTTTTACGCCAAGTTGCCTAACTCTGATTTTTCTAAAAATTTTGCCATTTAAGGGCCTTTTTTCCATGATGATCCTACACATACCCTAAAATGCAGCATTCTCCAAGGTCACTCTCCCTGGTACTTTGCAACCGAATGTTCACTCGCAACTATCTCAATTGTTCTGAATGCTTCCAGATGCTCTTGCATCAATTCTAGGGAGTTATAACCATCTTTTACTGTGTAATTTCTAGACTTGACTTTAGTCCAAATTATTTCATTTGGTTTATCAAAGAAATTTTTTTCTTTTCTATAGTTTAGAGTTGAGAGAATCCTTCAAATGTATTGGAATAAGGAGAAAATTAAAATCTTTCCATTTAAAGCTGTGTAGTGGATCCCTTAGGTCGAAAAATAGAAATCTTTTACCTTATCTCGCCAAAGGCCCTTTAGTACTGATTCTATTTGATCCCAATTTCCAAGGAGCTTGAGTGGTTGGTGACCATTCCAAGCATCATCCCAAAAGAGAGCCTTCTCTCCATTGTTTATCAACCAAGAAAGGTGAGGGAGGATGACTGATCTACATGAAACAATAAATTCCAAATTTTTGAACCAAATGGAAAATTTCTTTGGGTGAAAATCCTCTTTGTCAAGCGAGTCCAAGTATTTATGCCTCATGATTTGACACCATTTGGTGTCTAGTTTGGAATATAATTTCTAGACCAATTTGACACCCAATGCTTTATTCTACAAGAAGAGAACTCTCAGGCCTACACCACCCATTAGTTTAGACTTACATATTGTTTCCCATGAAACTAATGGGTGTTTCTTCTTCTACGTAACATTTTCTTCCCAAAGAAAATTCTTGAATATCTTTTGTAGGGAAATTCCCTTATCATATGGTAATTTCAGGGCTGACATTAGATATATCAGGAGAGAATGTAGGACTACCTTTAGTAGTACCAATTTACCTACAAAAGAGAGTCATTTTGACCTCCAAAGCAGGATTCTATTAGAGGTAGATGAAATTAATATGTCCCAAAATTCATGCTTCTCCTTGCCCGAGAAAAAGGGAATTCCTAAATATTTGCATGGTAAAGAATCACACTGCAAACCCCATACTTTTAGCAACTAAGTTTTAACCAAAGGATTGACATTGATGAAGAATACTTTTTATTTTTCTACATTAAAGGATTGACCCGAGTAAGAAAAATAGTCAAAGAAGATAGTTTTAATTACTCTTGCCTCATCTATAGTTTCCTATCCAAATAATAAAGTATCATCTGCAAACAGTGAGTGAGTATCATCTATAGTTTCCTAACAGAGATGTCTTTCCATAATCTATTAGACCTTGATGCAATTATTGACCTACTTAGTCCCTCGACCATCAAAATGAATGAAGGGGAGAGAGGGTCACCTTGACGCACCCCCTGAGTTGGAGAAAAATTACCAAATGGAGATTCATTCACTAATATTGAAAAAATTTCCCCTGGGAGGCATGATAAGATCCATTGACACCAACTGTTAGAGAAACCAAAAAATTTTAAGACAAAAATGAGAAAGTCCCAATCAACTTTATCATATGTAGGATTTTTCCATATCCCATTTGAGAACAACCACTAGAGACTTGTCTTGCATGATTGAATGTAGAACCTCATGGGCCAAAATAGCCCCTTCTAGAGTATCTTTTTCTAGCACAAAACCACCCTACTCATTTGAGATGATGAAAGGAAGCAATTTTGCTAGTCTGAGTGCTATTGCTTTAGTAAAGATTTTGTATATAGTATTGCATAAAGCGATAGGCCTAAATTCCTTAAAGGATGTGGGATTTGTTTTCTTAGGAATGAGAGCAATCATAGTGGCATTGAATTCTTTTAGAATTTTTCTATTTCTCCTTGATTCTTCCAAAGCAAGGAGAACATCTCTGCCAACAAAATCCAAACACTATTTCTAAACTATTAGTTGGTTTAGTGCTCACCTAGGTGTTAGTTGGCTCTAGGAAAATCCACCACCAACAATTCACAGCTAGAAAATTCACCACTGACAATTCACCTTTGGAAGAGTCACATCCATGACAAATTCACCTCATAAAAAATTCACCGTTGCAGATAATTCATCGCATATATACAATTAGGCAATTTGATTTATGATAATAAAAATGAAAATATTTTTCAATATAATTTATTTTATTATAGTAAACCAATTTTACAACAATATCAGTCATCTTTATTATTGTACTATTGAAAATTATTCTTTTGCAAAAAAATCCCAAGGTCTTGGAAATATATATTAAAAAGTTAATGTGATGAATTATCCACGACAGTGAATTGTTGGTGGTGAATTTTCCATGAGGTGAATTTTTCATGGCAGTGAATTGTTGACGACAAATTTTTCGGTTGTGAATTGTTGGCAATGAATTTTCCTAAAGTTGTGTCAGTTGCATTGTTTTTTTTTTCTTCTCAATTCTTCTATGTTTTATTGTTTGTAAATGGATTCATGGCCCTTCCTTGCTTATCTTATCAATAACTATTGAAGTGGACCAATAAATAGTGAATTATGATTCACTATCAAAGGTAGATATTGCACTTGAACTTTTCAAAAGATCAAAAAATTGATATGAATTATGGTAAATGCAATACATGATATTGAACAAAGAAACCATGAATTCTTTATATATCAGTAAGCTTCAATCCGACTTCTCAAACAACAAATTCCATTTTAATACCTTCATTTTTTATTTTTTAAAATCTAAATAATAAGTCTTAATATAAAGACCGTATTAAAAAAAAAATCATGTTTCTTTACATTTTCTATATATACCTTTATTTAAATTTCACTCATCAAACAATGTACTTATTTTATCCATATATTCATTTGATAAAATTAGAATTCCCTCAATAATCATTACATTGAATGAAAACAACTCTTATAATTTTCTAAATACTTACTCCACCATTAAGATTTATAATTATATTATTCCATGTGATTAAATTTTTTTTACTATATCAAGATAATGAATTGCATATTAGCCACCAATCGACATTAAAGAATATAAGGTACCAAAAATGCGAGCAAGTCTTCATGAGCATAATTTGATATTAATATTTCTTAGAAATGATTGATAGATCTTATCAATTTTGATATATGAAAAATAACTTATTTACCATAGTTATTTTAGGTGAGGCTAACCAATGGCATGATCAAATTAATTTTATTTTAGAATCTTAGATTAAAGAGTTAAGCACCTTCTAAAATGTAATTATTAAAATAAAATAAAAATTGAGTTTAAAAGAATGGAATTTAAAAAAGATTTAGTTTTTTTTTTTATTATTCATATGAGTTCTTATTGGATAGTTCTATATTTGTGTTTCTAATCAAATAAAAGGTAGAGGTAACTTAGTTGTAAGAACTTAAAAGGAAGTCTAGATTAAAATTGAGATAAGAACACAAAAAAAAAATTGTAATCATCATACAAATATGTATATATATTTCTAGTACATATGATAGAAGGTGATCTCTTGCAAACCCAAAAATAAAATATTGATATATCTTCAAAACATTGTAATCAAATCTTATTATTCTATTTGAAATAAAAAAATTATAAATTTTACAATTAATAGATTTATTTTTTTTAGACTGCAGGAATTGGTTAGGTATCAAAACACCCTCTGGTACCATGGGTTTAGGGGGGGACTAGACCTCGTGACCTCTTGCCTACAACAGGATGCTTTAGCGAATCGAACTAACCACAATTAATAGATATTTTATCTCTAGTAAAGATATTTAAAATAGTGGAAGTGAAGTTAATAAATAGATTTTTCATTCTCTAATCAACAACATTGACATATTCTCTTAAATGAGATTGTAACAAAGATGTATGCATTGAAACAAAAAGATCAAATTTATACTCTTCTATCAACAAACAATCTTAAATTTAAAATCATAGATGGGTATCACATAATTACATCTCATTAGAGGATCTTAAATTTAAAATCATAGATGGGTATCACATAATTACATCTCATTAGAGGATTATGATATAGATAGTTTTTGAGTCATCAAAGGCTTTAAAAGAGAAATTTAAGTTCAACAAAGCATGATTTTTGAAAATATATTTATTATGCAATTCTAAATAGAATATGCAATTAGTATAATGATGTCAATGAGGCTATTTGCAATGTTTCTTTTGTAACAAGATTGTGATCAACTTGTGGCGTTATCAAGTTCAAGTAATATAAATTTATATAAAATAGAAAAGAAAGTAGGTGAAATTAATGAGAAAAATAAAAATTGAATGGCACCCCTCAAATAAAGTGTGGAGGAAATTTAGGAAAGAAATCCAAACTTGTTTTAATGTTGACGTATGCACACATTTTGACAATGTTTTTAGAGCTTTTAAGAATGGAACTTTGCTGGGATCAATGAACTACGACTTAAACTAATTGGTATAATTTTGATATGAAAATTCCAAGGCATTAGAAACAATAATAAAATAAATTTTAATAAATTGATAGAAATGGAGGATGTATCCTTTCTAAAGACAAAGGAGGTTATGACTAAGAATGACTAGTACTTAGATAAAAAGTGTGTTAATAGTCAAAATCTTAGCAAAAGAAATTGATAGTGAAAAATGTTGTTTGATTTAATAGTATTTAAATAAAAATCTGTGCACTTTTATGAAATTGAATAAAGATCATTTTATAATAAAGAAAAACTAGGAATCGTTGAATCCAACAATTTAATACTTTTGAAATCATATATAGGTGAAAATTTAAGAATGATTGTAGGTAAAGATTTAGACTACCAACACTCATGTTATTTATGTTAGATAATTTCACATAGATATTTTATGTTAGTGTGAACACTAATATAGTATTCAAGGCAATAATTATCTTGTTGAAATTATTAATTAGTCTTGACAAATTAGTTATTCTTAATAAAAAATATTGAAGATTATCATATTATTGTTCAAATGACTAAAAAATCAAAACAAAAAATCTCATTCATTACTATTGATGATATAATTTCTAACTATGATTAAATTAGAAAAGATATCACATTCATTACATGAGTTAATATTTTCAATTTTATATATCATGGAACATGCAACTTCTAACTACGAACATCTACGAGATTTATAGATATAAATTAACTCCTTTTCTAAAATTATGTGATTTTACTTGAAGTTAAATATTGAATCACACTACTCTTTGTGGACCTTGTTTATATCAAGAATGACAATATTATCAAAATATAGATTTAGAATGTCATGATTTGAAAACGATAAATAAAATTTGTATTCATTACCATTTATCATATAATTTCTAACTATGATTAAATTAAGAAAGATATCTGAATTAATATTTTCAATTCTATATATCACTTCTAATTATGAACATCTACGAGATTCATAGATATATATTCACCTTCTTATGATTTTAGTTGAAGTTAAATATTGAATCACACTATTCTTTGTGGGTGTTGTTTATATGAAGAATGGCAATATATCGAGATATAGATAGAGGGTGACATGATAAAAAGAATTGTTCACATTTCATAAGAGTGAATGCAAAAAGAGAAAAAATTGTGTCCATGTTAGTCCATGTCAGAATTCGCAGGTCTGGGAGATGGGAATGCTCCAAATGCTAAGGTGTTAAAAAATTCACTCTTATATACTTTTCCACATATACAACAATGCAAGGGACAAGAATTAGCTGTTAGGAAAGAAAAATGGGTATAAAATAATGTAGATGATGGAACACCTGAAGACTTTAAGATGTACAGCAAAGGAAAGGAGAATGTGGTCACAGTGCTCTTTGTTGTGCTTGTTCTTATCAAGAATGCCAATATTCTTAACTTGTATCTCACGGTACAGATTCAAAGTAACATGATTTGAAAGCGACAAGCAAAAACACTTGTTCACATAATGAGAGTGAATGCAAAGTGGTGAATTCCGAGGTCTGGGAGATGGGAATGCTCTAAATACTGAGCATCTTACTTACAAATACTTTTCCACAGATACATCAATACAGTTTAAGGGAAAAAAAATTCTTCTGTTAGATGAGAAAAGTGGGTACAAAATACTGTAAATGATGGAACACACGAAGACTGTTTGAATCCAATACAAAAGTATCATAGCAGATAAGGTAATCCATTATGTTGAGTAATGAGAATTTAAAGAATTTATAGAAACTTGTTTAAGACAGATGGGATTAAGAAATGCACTATAAATAGATATGAGATGGCATTGATTTGAGAGAAGATTAAAAGAAAGTTAAATTTGTTAGATGTCATTCAAAATTATAATGAAATTTTTATAGCAGAGTTAGGCAGTGTCATAATTGATTTTTTCTTTTGATTAAAAGAGGGGTAAAAAATTATTCTAATGAAAAAGGAGTAATACAAAGCAAGGACATTACACATCCCTATCAATCTCAATTTGTAATAATTATTTTGATTACTTAACATATTTTCGTTTCCCTTTGTTTTTGTTTCTGTTAAAGGTTTTTTATTTCTTAAATATTGTTTATTTTTTTAGACTTTACACAACTTATTATCATATTTAATAATTTGATGTAAGGATCAATTCAGATTTGTTCTTTAATAATTTTCATTTTATTAAATACTTAATATATTATATATTATTTGTATTTCATTTATCTTGTGTAAAAATTAAGAGTAATTGTGTTTAATATTTAATATTTATATTTATATTAATCTTAAATTGAAATAGGGTGAAGATCTAAAGTTGTATCATATTTGATAATAAAGTATCTTTTTTTCATTTTGGATCAAAATAGTTCTAATTTAAATACTTTTGATCAAGATGATTCTAATAGAAAGATTTGATTACTCATATCATTGTAACATTGAAATAGATTGCATCTTTGTTCTAGCTAAAATATTATCTTCATTATTACCAAAATATTGTTTGCACAAGTATGTAAAATATTTATTTTCCAGAGAAAAGGTTTCAATCCACAATCCACTAGCAATAGACATGATTTGAAAAATAATTGTTCACATTTTATAAGAGTGAATGCAAAAAGAGAAAAAATTGTGTCCATGTTAGTCCATGTTAGAATTCACAGGTCTGGGAGATGGGAATGCTCCAAATGCTAAGGTGTTGAAAAAATCTATCTGTTATGTACTTTTCCACATATACAACAATACAATATAAGGGACAAAAATTAGCCGGTAGGACAGAAAAATGGGTATAAAATACGGTAAATGATGGAACACCTGAAGACTTTAAGATGTACGCCAAAGGAAAGGAAAATGTGCTCACACTGCTCTTTGTTGTGCTTGTTCTTATCCAGAATGCCAATATTCTTAACTTGTATGTCAAGGTACAGATTGAGAGTAACATGATTTGAAAGCGAGAGGCAAAAACACTTGTTCACATAATGAGAGTGAATGCAAAGTGGTGAATTCCGAGGTCTGGGAGATGGGAATGCTCCAAATACTGAGCATCTTACTTTTAAATACTTTTCCACAGATACATCAATACAGTTCAAGGGAAAAAAATCATCTGTTAGGAGAGAAAAGTGGGTAGAAAATACTGTAAATGATGGAACACATGAAGACTGTTTGAATCCAATTCAAAAGTATTGAGCAGATAAATGTAATCCATTTTGTTGGGTAATGAAAATTTACAGAATTTATAGGAACTTGTTTAAGACAGATGGGATTAAGAAAATGCACTATAAATAGATATGAAATGGCATTGATTTGAGAGAAGATTAAAAGAAAGTTAAATTTGTTAGATGTCATTAATGAAAGTTCAAAATTACAATGAAATTTTTACAGTAGAGTTAGGCAGTGTCATTATCGATTTATTTTTAATTTCTAATAATTATTTTGATTATTTACATATCTTCATTTCATTTTGGTTTTTGTTTTGTTAAAGGTTTCTATTTTTTAAATATTGTTTTTTTTTTAGATCTTACACAATTTATTATAATATTTAGTAATTTGATGTACAGATCAATTCAGATTTATTCTTTAATAATTTTCATTTAAATCAAGCAATTTTATTAAGTATTTAATATATTATAAATTATTCGTATTTCATTTATGTTGTGTCAAAACTAAAAGTAATTGTGTTTAATATTTGTTATTTATATTTATATTAATTTTAAGTTTAAATAATGTGAATATTTAAAGTTGTATCATATTTTATAATAAAATATCATTTTTTGTTTTGGATCAAAGATGATTCTAATTGAAAGTTTTGATTTGTCATATCATTATAGCATTGAAAATAGATTACATATTTATTCTAACCAAAATGTTATCTTCCTTATTACAAAAATATTGTTTGCATAAAAAACATGTAAAATATTTATTTTTTAAGAAAGGGTTTCAATCCACAATCCACTAGAAATAGACATGGCAAAGTTTGGGCATCAAATTATGAGCTTTTCAAAAATCCTTTAGAAAACATGTTTTCATCTTTTGCCTACTAGCCAGGCTTAACTAGCATGTTAAGCCATTGTACATGTGTCAATTTTGTAAAGTAATGGTAGTGTGCACCTAGCTCCCATACCCATTTTGCTTTATTTTACTTGTTGCAGTCAACATTTCTTGATGTTGAGTTTTGAATATATCATTACATCATCTGGGTTCATTTTTATATCGTTATATAATGAATTTATAAGGAGGACTAGATGGCTTAAAAAAGAGATTTTAATATATTAAATCTGATCTCATATGCATCATATATTACTTATGTAAGATCTTGGGATTGAGCTGATATACGCATTTGCATCGAAAAAATTCTTGTACTAGATGATTATTCTTCAATTTCATTTCTCCCTATAATGGGAAGTGGAAATGTGAAATCCGAAATATCTTAGTGGAGTTTTGTCTAGAAATGATATGGAATGATGTTACAAGGAATGATCTCTCATCAAAATGATTATAACACCACAAATAGTACGCATTTTAATGTTATTAGGTGTGATGTGAAGGTGATATTATCCATAAGACTCATCTTTTATAACTCTGCCTTCTTAATGGATTTGATATCAATATGCTGGTAGGAGAGAAAAATGGGTACAAAGTACTGTAAATGATGGAACGCCTGAAGAATTTCAGATGTACACCAAAGGAAAGGAAAATGTTAGAAGAGATAGTTGAAGTATGTGACAGATAACTGCAGTCCATTATGTTTGGTATGAACAACCAATTTTGAAAATCTGGAAGATGGAAAAAAATTACAGTGTAAGGGGGAAAAATTTACCTGTTAGGAATGAACGGGCAGAAAATATTGTATATGATGGAACAGCTGAAGACTTTCAGCTGTTGCAGATAAGTGCAGTCCACTTTGTTGGATATGAATAACTACCGTGTAGATAATAAATGCCATCATGGCTTTCTTTTCAATTTTGAATATATTTTTTTTTTTTGGGTTAGTTACATACCTTCACTTCTATTTAGCAATCTGATGTGCAGATCAATTCCCACCCCTTTTTCTATAGTATTGAGGCAATATATTCAACAATATCTGATATATTATTTTATAGGGCATACCACAAATTCACTGCCAGTATTTCACTAAGGGAAAATTCACCGCCAACAATTCACTGTGGGAAAATTCACCGTCATGACAATTCACCACACAAAAAATTAATTGCATTAATTTTTTATGGTTAATTTTCCATGGCGGTGAATTGCTGGTGGCGGTGGTGAATTTTCCCGTGGTGAATTTTCCGTCCGTGAATCGCTGGTGGTGAATTTTCCTAGAACCATTTTATAGGTCTTTTATTTATATTCTACAAATTAAGAGTAATTGTGTTTAATTTTTTTTCATTGTATTATTATTAATATTCAAATTAGTTAGGGGAATGTTTAAAATAGTGTAATATGTTATGAAAGTTAGCAAATCTAACTTCTGATTGAAATCATTCTAACCAAAACATTTCTAATCAGATTAATTTTGACCAAAATATTTCTGATAAAAAATATTATATAATTTCAACTGAAATTGTTTTCAATAGAATGTAGATTTTTCAAAGGAATCCTGTACAATCTTACTTTTAGAGTTCAAGTCTAAACAAATTCAGTCAAGAATTTTTATGGTCATAACTGCCTATTGTATATATACATGATAACTTTTTAACATCAAATTACAAAAAAATAAACTGATTTTTGTGGATCTTAAAACACTATATATATAAATCTACATTTTATTATTTTTAAAAAATGAAAGAAAAAATTACATAATTTTATATATTTATTAAAATATTTATTGTGATTATTATTTTACTCAAATTCTAAAATTTTAAATTTATGGAGGGCAGCTCATACATATAGAGGTTATAATGGTACATGTTAAGTCTTCATTTCACAAATCTCATCAAATATTAATTCTTTTATAAATAAATAACATTTAAATCTATCACATAATATCACTGATTCTTAATTTCAAATAAGATATTTAATAACTTAAATAGTATGAATATTTATAAAGCATATCTACTCCACAACAACTGCATTAATTTCAATCTACTTCTTATTTAAATTATATCAGATATATTCAATAAGTTTTGGAGTTTAATCAATTCTTTGCTAACAAGTTTAGCAATAAACCAACAACCTTCACCAATAAACTAGATAAAAAATTTAGTTAATAAATTATAATAATTGTGTCATATGTGTGGACAATAATCCCAAAATTAGATTAAACTCTGCCTCGCCACATGCTTCCCAAAAAGAGAGCAAATAAAAGTCTTAAATTTACACAAAAAGCTTGATAGGATGAGTAAGAGTGGCTATATAAATCAAGTGGGAGATTTAATAACATGCATATATTTGAAGCAGAACGTTCATAACATTTCATCATGGCCTTGGAAATATTACCTATCTGTATATCTCAAAGCTACCCAAAGACCCCACTAAAATTTGTTATCCCAAAAGACCGTCATGATAGAAGATAGTCTGCATTATCTATAATAATATAGAAACATAATATCTACATTAAGAGAGTAGAATATCTATGGGTCCTTGTGTTGCTGTGTATATATGTAATCTGTTTGATCTACTAGAGTTCTATGATCTAAGCATTCTTCCTCTTCCATATTATCACATTCCTTCACTGTGGGTTGATTTTTCTCTGCATTGCTAGCAAACTGTAAACAAAACATACAGAAGATTATACCAAATAAACTCAGAAAAAGAACCCAAAAGAGATTTATGAGAGCAATTTATATGACCAATCTTACAACGTGTTTTATCTCCATTTGATCTTTGGTGAACAATATGGGAGCTCGTTGGGAACCTGCAAATAAAGAAAGATGCAAGAAAATAAGAAAATAATTCTTAACAAAAATGGCATCATCAAAACAATTCCACTCATTTCTATAACGTCGAAGTATATTTATTCTAATCTATTCAAATGGAACAAGAAAATTGAAGGAAAAACCTCTTAGAAATGGGCGGAAAGCCATCGATGTAGAAACAAGAAGGATAATGGATAGCGTGAAAAGCCACGCCCTTCCCTGTTGAACTGAACTTTGTTTCATTTTCACTATTCTATAATGAAATAAACACTGAAAAATAACAGTTAGAGAGATCTGTGGCACCTTTCGAGACCACTAAATTATATATAGACATAAATAAAAGGATTTAGAAATAGAAGGGAACGTCAGACACGCTAATGATCATGGCACGCAAATGTATACATCATTATTATAGCGAAAGATCATCTAGAAAACCACATTTGTCAAACAATCATCCGCGTCAATACGGAATATGGGGCTCGATAATGATAAAAAATTATGTTTTTGAAGACTTGGACAAGATATTATTCAATCTTCTGAGCGGCGGAACCTTCCTGTGTCACTGTACGTTAGAAACATCTTTTCTAGTGCCAATTGAGGCGCCCCTCTTTCACACGCTTTGGAAGATTCCAAGTACACTTTCACATGTTATATGTCATGAAGAAGCCTCCAAAGCTGTGCTGACTTCTAGAAATAGTTGTAGGCCTCTCAGATGGAGTTTGGCTAACAAGTTCGACGTATGAAAATGACTTTTTTTGTCCACACGGAATACGCCACTCGTTTATGACGAGTAGTAAAGATAAAGCAATGAAGAAACTTCGATTTGGGGATAGATAGGTACATTTGCTAAGTGAATTTGATTTTAAGAAACTTCATAGTTAAGTATGTTTGAGTTGGAATAGTATTGAAATGGGTGATTTTTTGGGAAGTCTTCATCCTTCATCCTTATGATCATCACGTAGATGCAATGAGTGTTAAGTGGACCACTTATCCTTACAAGAGACGGTTCCATGTGAACCACTACTAAGGAAACATGGGTCAATAAATTTGACTAGAAAACTATGCAATTGAATCTTAATAGATATGTGTTTAATTTTTTTTACCTTCTAAAGTGTATGATCAATATACATTTGTAATGATAAAATTATTCTACTTATGTATTGTTTATTTAATTATGTGTCTATTTGAATGGGAATGTTTTAAGATAATAACATATTGACAAGTCATATCTTCGATTGAATGTGAGATGTTTGCTCCCTTTGGACCATTGTCGAAACTAAACTTTGATGAGACTCCTAAAGGAAACTTGGGATTATTAAGGGGGAACTTGGGCTTAGAAAGGGTGGCTTGGGGAGGCAGGGAGATAGAGGGAGGGTCAAGAAGCAGGGGGCAAGGGGTGGATGGGAGAGGAGAGGGGTAGAAGAGTATGGGGAGTTATAAGAGACCATATTGGTAAGTTGATTTGGCCTTTCCAATTCATCCCAGTACTTAGACTAACCATTTTGAGGAAGTAGCTATTGCATCTCATGCTCTCAATGGGAAGGCATCACGTTATGGTTTTCTCCATGTGAAAGGAGACTCTATAAGTATAATCAAATATTTGAAGGAGCAATCAAAGTCTAGTTTGACTATTGAAACATTGGTTTCAAATCCTAATAACATCAGTATTCACAAGTGAATTTCTCCCATGTGTAAAGAGAAGCTAATTTGGTGGTTGGTTATTTGGGGAATTGGGAGGATACTTTCAAAGTCACTTACTGGCATTTGGGAAAGGATATCTTGATGGGTTTCCAAACTTAATTGAGAAGGACGCTAGAAAAATTTGCAATAGTTAGGAAAGGTGTTAAATGAGTCACCTCTATGATGTGTTTATAAATCTCATGATGCCTCTTGAGATTACGTTAATCATTGTTGAAAAAGGGGAGTATTGGCAATCAAGAACCTCAATTACTTTCCCCGACAATTTGAGGGACATCTAGTGGGTTCATTTGCTGGATGAAATAGAAGAGAAGATTTTGTGGGGTATTCATATAAGGAAAGCCAGAAAAATGGGACGAAGGTCCACAAGATTTAATTAGTTGATTACATAAAATAAAATAAAATAATACAGTGATTTTTTTTGGAAAGAGGTGGTATTTCCCATTTTATGCACAGTCTCAATGGCTATGACACTATCATATCTATTGAATTTGATAGGGGCTAAAATAATAGGAAAGTTTTTGTGAAGGGACTAAATGTCATGGTCATCAAAGAATTTATTTACAAGGACACTGGGGTTTTAGTAGAGGGTGCTAGGATGTTCAAGGATATAATATTGGGAGAAGAATCTAACACCATTTTCCTTAAGGAAGGAAATGAGATCTAAATATTGCATTTGGAGCATGTGAGGAGCTCCCTCAAGGCTCTTTTGAATGAGATTTCCCTCTACAATATGCAATGAATGACATTGGAAGGCCATATTGGAGCCTAGCTTTGCATGTCCCAAAAATTAGTTAGTTGGCCATAACTTTCCTTGTTCTCTAGTGAATTTATGTTGGATTACACCTAATAACCAATCAAAGATAGCTTTATTAAGTGTTCCCCTATCAAAAAAATTCTTATGTATGTCCAATTATTTCCCTTGTGCCTTTAGAAACTCATCTAATATTGTAGAAAGATAAAACCATTTCCTTAGTTTTCCTTTTTTTTTATTCATTCTAAGAATTGTTAGAGTTCTTAGAGGTTCAAGAACATTATAAACCTCTTATAGAGTCACCAAACTCTCCAAATGGATGACAAAAGAAAAGAAGCAATTCATGTCAATGAGTTGATAATTCCTTGAACTCATCAACATGGTTCAAAAGGTGATGAAAGCTATATAAGGGGGTTTAAGAAAAAGACTAAGGGAGATATCACTGATTTTAAATTTTTAATAACCTCTTCAACCTTTAAAATTTTTTGGCAAGCAACCAATTTTCTAACATAAAGAAAGAAGGGAAACAACCTTGACTAAGGGGGATATCAACGAGTTCAACATAAAGATGGGAATTAATAATAATGGAAAGTGGATAAGTATAGAAGTTAGAGTGTTCAATATTTATTGAACTCCCTAGCTTACCAAGAATAGAGAAAGGAAATTAGTGACCAGTTCAATGTGTCACAAGGTTCATAAGTTCATGAACTAGAGAAAAGTGCAAAAAGTTCAAGTAAGGTTCACCAATACATGAAAACTATGAATTTTAGGCTTTTTTTGGAGTTTTAAGACATCAAGGATGTCATTCCATCTATCCCAAGTCTAAAAAGTTGTAAGTCATGACTTAAAATCTTTTTGGAGTTACACTTTTAAAATTCCTAATTCATCCATGCACCTTCTCTTCCTCTCAACCATTTGGACATCCCCATCCTTTAGTACTATTTACCTCCAAACCCCATCACCCTAATCCTCCAATGATTATTGAATTTCCTAAGAATTTTAGACTTCTAAACTTGGTCTTACCCACATCTTTTTTATGCAATTGTGATTCCTCGATGCTAATGTCATCTTAGCATCACCCTTTTGTCAAAGTTGTGTGTTGACCCATACTTATTGACATCATCATGATGTCATGTTTGTTGGAGTTGATAGTGAACCCCACAGTTCCCAATATAATACTTTGCAACCAAAATTCCTATCACAAATGAGAGATCAAAGCAACTGATTTTTTATACAATCAAGAGAGAAAAGATTGAATCCACACAAGTATCACACAAGAATATGATATTTAAATTAACCTACAATTGTAATTGAATTGAATTGAATTGAATTTATTACAATGAATGTGACTACTTATAAAAGCATTAAAAAGAAAACCCTAAATGTGGATTTGATTAGATTGTGACAAGTGTCTTAATCTCATGCAACGGGACAACTTGACTTATATTTTGTCTAATGTAATAATAAAAAATCACTCCTAAGTTTAGCTTAAGTGAATAAAATAATAATGAAATTAATAGTTAATTAATGATTAATTAATTATCAAGTGGTGTCCTAATTCCTCCAACACCCCTACTTAAGATCAACTTAGGGAGAAGCAGAAAAACCCCAATGAAGAATATAATGATGGATGCATGGATGGGTTGGACTACAAGGCTTGATGAGTTACCCATTTACAAAAAAATGAAATCTCACATAACCAAAGAAAAGGAGAAAACTACATGGAAAAAAATCCTCTCCAAAAGAGAGAAAAAGAAATGACTACACTATGAAAGAAGGATAGAAGGAGAACTCAATGCAACACCCCAAGGACTGCTTCTATCACAGAAGTACAATAGATACATCCCCCCATTGGGAGAGAGAAAATGAACATATGAATCCCCACACAAAGAAAAATCTCCTATACAATGATTAGTTCCTAAAGATAGAATATAATTTGTTGCCTATAAACAACATTTCTCCCTTTAGGAAGAAATAGATCTATTGGTGATTGGTGAATCCAATCCAAAAATATGGGTGAAACAAGAATCCAAAATCCAAATGATGTGTGCCTTAAGTGTCTACATATCGAAAAGAGATTATGTCAATCCAAGATCCTATGAATACTAATGGAGAAAAGTTGTAAAAGCAATGAATATTACGGGATAACAATGATGATGTGATTATCAACAAAGAGGAGATGAATGTCCTTAAATTAATCCTCCAAATATGCAATATATGACTATACAAAAAAGGATGATGTGTCTGCAAGATACGAATACCAAGAAGCTATGTCTGGAAGATGATGGATGTCTTGTTGCACATAACCAATAGAGGACAAGGATGTGGCAATGTCAAATTGATCAAGAACAAAAGAAATATGGTGATGGAGTCTTGATCTGAAGAGTGGGAACATGAAGAAAACTCTTTGAACCATCAGAATATATGCAATACCTCTGATATAGTCAAGCTCCTCTAAAGTATCATCGTCAAAGCATATGGAATTTGCATCTACAAGAGGAATGAGACAATCTATAGCAAGATCCTCTAGGTATGGAGAGATATGAGGATATCCATGGATCTCCCAAAGTTGAGTCCAAAGTGTGTGGGAACAATCAATGTCCGATACAACACACATAGTGTTAAAATCAACACTAGAACATATAACCAAGCTACAACATGATCATTGATAATACCCCATGTTGAATAATTTTTTGGTGTGTTTGGTGTAGGTATGAGTCCATATAGAAAAGGTAAAAGATCAAGCCACCTAAGATGCATCAAGATGTCATTTCACCAAGACTCATAGTTATTCTTTGCCAGGATGACCACAAAAGGATGAACAAAAACCCCATGATGATTTATCAAATGATAAAGTCAAAGACTAATAGCCTCATTACATATAAAAAAGATCAAATAAAGTTATCTCACCCAAATAGATCCTTTCTAGGTGCCAAGATGTCCAAGTAATTGACAGATATGTGAAATCACAAAAAATGAATAAAAAATACTAGGGGTAGATTCTATAAAAAATTCATGAGTGGATATGAAGAGATTTGAAAAACCTTTCCAATGCTACTAGAATCAAAAAAATAAGAGATACAAGTAAAAAATTATGAGCTAAAAAGCAAAAAATGAAGATTTGACTTCAAGACTGAGAATAAAATGAACCAACAACAAAATCTAATGATGAGACCACACCATTAGAAATATCGTGTAACTAGCTTTTCGATGATATCTTATTTGTCTAATCTCAACATTGTATGCCCATGTTATGCCAAAAAGATAAAAACATCTCCTTTAGAGAAAATTAGGGCTAGGAGGGGGCAAAGGGGGCTGACATCATGCTAACATCAAAAAAATATTAACAATAATATTCTTTCATCAAAAAAATTCACCAGCATGCCTAAAAAGTTAATTTGCTAGAATGTTTAAGAGGTTTGTTAGAATATACTACTCTTGATCACCAAATTTTCAAATTTGTGAGCTGGGAAGTCTAGGTGTTGCGAGTTAATTTTGGTCAGCACTAAAGATATTGAGTTGGGGTTTGGTATGTTGTCAGGTGATGTGTAATGTGGTTGGGAAGGTTAAAGCTAGTGGGGTTTATTTAAGCACTCGATGGGGTTTGGTACCACCAGTAGGTAGTCAGAAAGACCCTCACCTATGTCAATGCACTATGTACCTAGAATATACAATAAAGGCTATAGATTTTTAAAAATTCCTTTTAAAAAAAAAAATAATAAAAAGCAAAAATTTTGAAACTCACCTGTACTAATCATCTACATAGTAATGGTATTGTGGGAGTGTGTTAGGTTGTACAAACATATGGATTCCTATGCATGAACCTCTGGCTACCCAAAAAATGTTTTTTTGCAACTAATCAGTACTTGATGAAATGACAACCATTCTAGATAGGTTTTCAGTTGTTCTCTATACAACAGTGATGCCCATTTCGCCCTAAGATGAGCTAATTTTTTGCTCAAGGTTGGATCACTCAAAATTTAGACAAGAAGTCAAAGATCTAGTGCTCTAATACCATGTTGCAGTTGATAGTGAACCCCACAGTTCCCAGTAATCCTCTACAGCTAAAGTTTCTATCACAAACGAGATATAAAAGCAATTGATTTGCTATGCAACCAAGAGAGAAAAGATTGAATCCACACAAGTATCACACAAGAATTTAATATTGAGATTTTAACCTACAATTTTAATTGAATTGAATGGAATTGCATTGATTGCAATGAATGTGAATGCTTATAAAAGCATAAAAAAGTAAACCCTAGATGAGGATTTGATTAGATTATGACAAGTGTCTTAGTCCCATGCAATGAGACAACTTGACCTATATTTAGTTCAATCTAATAATAAAAAAGTACTCTTAAGTTTAGCCTAAGTGAATAAAGTAATAAGGGGCTTAATAATTTTAATTAATGATTAATTAATTATCAAGTGATGCCCTAATTACTCTAACAATGTTGCATCATCTTTTTGCAATCCAAAATTTTTGTCCATCATGATGGGGGATCAAACCATTGATTTACCCAATATCCATTTCCATATTCCACCAAACCCTAACCCTTGCTTCAATATTTTTTGCTAAGTTTTTCAATTTTGAGCCTTCAACAAACCTTGATCTCAATACCAATCATAAGGTCATCCTAATGCCCTGATCGTAACATATAAAAACCTTATTCTTCATTAGGGTTCCCCTTTTAGACTTCCTTTGTTATACATCTCTTATTGGTATGACTTCCTTATCAACTCCAAAGTCTAATTCTCCCATAATAGGCATGAGATTGCTTCCCTAACCTTTATTAGTTTAATACTCTTACCATTTTCATAGCAAACTCTACCTACCCTCATAGAAGGCCTATAATTCCATTAATTCATGTATAATAGCCTACAACCACCAAATTTGGTTCATGCACACCTAGAAAAATATTATAATCAAAGGGGAATGGATCTATAAGAATAAATTAATGAAAGAGGATGCCCTAATTAATATAGTGGTTATATAATTTCATGTCCCAATGTTTACATACCATTTCCCATCATGTTTTAGTATATTTTGTAGGTTTCTCCATTACTTTTCACACTATATCTAGAGGTTTATTTAATGCAAATAATTTTCACAAATATAGGGAGAAAATTTCCCAAAATTTACATGGGGCATTTGGTTGGATTTGCTACATGATTTTCTAACAAAATTTAGTGAAAACAATGCTCAAGCAATTTGGGAATTCTATGCAATGTACCCACAATGGGTGATGGAGTATATTAAAGATTTGGAATCTCTCTTTGAGGATAATAAGTTCCCAAATTTTATCATTCATGGAGGATAGGAAAATAGAGAAAGAGAATAGTTACAAAACCAAAGAATTAATTATATTCATAAGAAGCCAGAAGGTTTTGAGTTCTATTTTTGGGTATTATATTTTTTAGATTATTTTTGTATGGTTTTGTAAGAGAGGGGGACCAACCACGTCAAGGCTATAGGTCACGGAGAGCCAAGAGCGGAAGGATTCCCTAACTTACCTCACTCTAAAAGGTGTTTTATGACAAGAATCAAGAATGATGAGGAATATAATGTACTTCAATCACTTTGCAAATCTCGAAATTAGGTTTGGGCTAGGTGAGTTGGTTTTTGGAGTCAATATTGTGCCTCAAATAGCTCTTTATCTAAGGATGACATTGCAATTTTAGGATGACAATGAGGTGCACTGGTGTCTCTTGGGAATGTTAGCGTTCGTATGGTCAAAAAATAGTGAACACAACACAAACTACAAAAAAATAAACTAACAGCCTAGCTAGTAAATCTAGATGGTAAAAACAAAATGAGGAAGTGCAAGAAATAAAGACTAAAGTGACAAAGAAAGGAAACAAGAACTACGTTGATGAAAATAATCTCACAAAAGTGTCCATTTTCCAACTAGATCTATGCGTACTCTCACCTGCACACAAGCAAGAAGGGGAAAAATTTTGGGGTTGTATAGGGATCTGCCTCAGCCAAACCCCCATTTTGGTGTTTCCACCTCCACAGACAACCAAATAGCAACAAGATAGAAATATGTGATAAATATGTAAAGAAAGTAGAAGTTGCAATAAACACTACAAAACAGTAAAATGCTACTCGACCAAATCACAAAGGAGAGGAGCAAAATGTTACCACCTCTGGACCCAAAAGCTCACTAGCCAATGGAAGAGAATGCAAACTTGGAAAGGTCACCACAACTGCAACTTCAATGAAAGGAGGTCTCGCAAGACTCCAAGCCCACACTTCAATGGCTTGCTTTGCACTTGCTATGTGGATTTGATGGAGTGTTTTTGTTGCAATATAGTGTTGAAGTGTTGCTCGAGAGTGAAGAGAATGTTGGAAATGCTAGGAGATGGCTTGAGAATGTGTGTAGATTGCAAGAGAGATTGTGAAGAGATGAAATGGAATGAGAATAGATCAATTTGAAGGAGAAGAGGGAAGAATATTCCATTTTCAAGGTTGGTTGGTTAAACAGGAACATTACAAATCATTCCCAATCGGAAGTGTAATGGATGGTAATGCGTCGGGTGGACGTCTGTACGCCACATGGATATCCCCAACAAAAATTCTCTCACCGACACAATAAACATATGCCAAGTGGAAGGAAGGAAGTTGGGTGATGTGGAATTTCACCTAAATGAATTTTATTTTCTAAGGTGAGGATGTGTAAAAGGGGAATTTGCATAAGGGGTGCAAATTCGCTCCTATACATTTTACCCCCACTTTAGCGAGCATGAATACTAATGAGTTTTTCGGTAAAGTTGATCGAAGAGTTAATAGGGTTAGAAATTTATACCTAAACCATTGAGGAAGTAGACCATGATCTAGTGAACTCAAAAGCACAGGGTAGGAAAGGACTCTATAGGTACTCTCCCTGAGGAGTTTTGAAAAGAAAGACTCCATAGCCTTGCAAAACTATGAAGTTACACAAGGTACACCGAAGGCCATCAGACCAATGATGGGAGAATCTCACAGGATGAAAGCATTTCACAGGCCCATAGACTTGCAAGGAGGTAGCCCCCAAGATCTCTCACATGAAGGAAGCCTCGATAAGTGAGCACCTTATAGGCGCATAGACCTGTAAGAAGGTATCCCCAAGATCTCTCACATGAAGGAAGCCTGATGAAATAAGTGCCTTACATGCTCATGGACCTGGAAAGGAGAAACCCCAAGATCTCTCACATGGAGGAGGCCCAAAAAAAAAAGTGCATTATAGGCCTGTAGACCTACAAGGAGGTATCCTCCAAGATCTCTCACAAGAAGGAAACCCTTGAATGAAAGCACCTTACAGGCCTGTAGACCTACAAGGAGGTATCCACCAAGATCTCTCGCATGAGGGAAACCCAAAGATGTAAGTGCCTTATAGGCCTGTGAACTTGCAAGGAGGTTTCCTCCAAGATCTCTCATATGAAGGAAACCCGAAGAAGGGGACTCCCAGAGTCAAAAGTGGCTTCATAGGTGCACCTGCAATGTGACGTGTTTACCCATAGATAAAGCATGTCCAAAAGCAAGGCAACCATGCAGGAAAATAAGCAAATAGTCACATAGACTATCAATATGTCAGAAGGATTTCAAAGGGGTCCCTCAATAACCTAGCATGAAGAGGGGTCCACTCAAGGGATGCACTATTTGAAAGTGTGAAAGGGTCATTTTTCTTCAAATCAATTCATCATCAAGGAATCCTTTCGAAAGATGTTCACTTCATCAAGGAATTTGAAAGGAAGGAAATTCCCCCTTGCGAGGGGAAGGTAAAAGTTGCTCCCACCTTGAAGGAAAGTTCTCAAGTCCTTGCTTTGCGAACCCATGATGAAGGAAGCACATTCTATTACCGGTCCAAGTCGAGAATGCGATTCTTGAAAAATCTTGCAAAGTTTCTCGAGAAAAGATTCATTGGCGATGAATTCATTTTCTGAAAATCAAAGTGTCATAGAAATGGTGTTGTTACACATGAAAGGGACAACTCAAGCAAAGAAGAGAGAAAGATGAAAGAAAAGAAAAAATGGACAAATACATCACAAACAAAGGGCACAAGGGTGATCTAATATTTCTGAGTCAGAGCTAGGTGATCCCACAAAGCTGGTTTACAATTTTTGGGAGATTCTATTTTTTGTTGAAATCACATATTTTTAGAAAATATAATGATTTAAGCCTTAAAAAATTCCATTTAAAGCATTCCAATTGAAAATGGTTTGATCAAACTGCCTTAGATCAAACCCCCTTGGATAGAACCTCACTAGTTTAAAACCATACCTATAACAGAGTCTCCTTTACACCTATCAAAATGCCAATAAAAATCACTTTTGATTTACCTTTTGGGGAATCAAATGAATTCATTTAAAATTTATTTTTTGTAAGTATGTATTCCTTATTATAAGCTTCCCAAAAAGTATAATTTTAAATAAATTTAATTTTATAATTATTATATTTATTTTTTATTTCTTGTGAATGTAGGTTTTTCACCGAAAATCAAGCTCTTTATTCTACACGTGTGGAAAAATAGATCTTGATTATAAAAAAAAATTGAAAAATATGAGTGCACCAGATATTGAAGTCCTTGATCCAACTAAAAGAAATAATTGAATTTCAATAAATACAAAAAAAAGTTGTGTTATACGGTCCACCTATGTCTGAATTGTAATTGGTTTGACTTCGAAACTTGATTAAGGAAAAAAAATTCAATAAAACACTATGAAACCAATTGGAAGTACTAGATATCATAGTTACAAATCTAAATTCAAAAAAATTAAAGTTTTATCCTTCATGGAAAAAAAGTTATGTGTTATACAATGTAACTCCTTAAAAATGGTGTTTACTAAAAAAAAAAGATAGTTTTCAAAGGAGATGGAAAAAGAAGTACAATCTAATTCTAAAAATTAAAATATATATATATATATATATATATATATATATATATATAATCTACAGATAAAATGCCACAAATCACAAGTTTGCATCATCTTCAAATTCCTCACGGTTTAGCTACTATAGGTGCCCGAAAGTGAAGATTTAGTTAGAAAAAATCAGTTCAGTGTCCAAATTGGCCAAAAATTGTAAACCAATATTGTGGGATCACCCAGCTGCTCATAAGTATATATAAGTACAATAGTAGTATATAAATGAATTGTCATCAACCCCCCTACTATATCAAACCATGTGAAGAATGCACGAGAAGACAAAGTGAAAATAAAAAAAATTGGGTCAACATGGAAGGGAAGGCTAAATGCCCCCAACACTTTGCATCATCCCCAAATTTTCCAAAAATCAAACGCAAACATGGAAGAATGATGATACATATAGAGGAAGGTTTATGACACAAAAATCACTCTTGTATCTAAGCACCAACAAGGGTGATGTTCATGGACAAATTGACATAGCAACGTTAAAATAAAATATTTCTACTCTATTTCTCTTGAAAAAGATAACTAGTCTAAAACCACCTATCTTCCAAGGTCTTTGTAGTTGGTTCTCAACTATGTTGTTTTGTTGAGCGATCAATGAGGTTGTAATGTTCAAGGGGCTTGCTGGTTATTGAGCTTCTTGGTTGTTGCAAGATTGAATTCCTATCTAAACCTACTCTAATTGGGAGGTATAAAGAAAAGGTGAAAGATAGATCAAGGACACAAGAGAGAAAAGAATGTTGATTCATTTAGTTAACTAGACCTGTTACTCTCCAAGGAATTCCTAAACTGAACTGCAGGACAAATCAACCTGTAATCAATACAAAGTTGGACATTCATTCACAGTGCAAACTTTAACAGCAGATCACAAATCACCATTTCGAACAAAAGAAAAGATAAAACTTCATTCCTCAAAGAATTCCAAATCAAATGATTAAAAAAACAAACATCATTCCATAATACAACTTAAAGCGGGTTTAAATATGGTTGCTTCTATTGTTGCAAAATAAATAAACAACATTTATAAGTCTGACAAGATTCACCATTGCACATAAACCAATGTCTTCAAATTGATTCAGCTAAACTAAGAATTGCAGAAAACTCCATTATCTATTCTACTACTAACTCTAATCAACTAGTAAAACTTCTAACTATTTTCCTAAAAATCTAACTAACTCCCTCATATGAGCTCCATTTTACAATTAATAATTCAACCATTTACATAATTTCTGCTCAAACAACTCATCAAAAGTTGTAGCAATCAATCAGAAACTCTTTGTTTCAGCTCAATTTGACTTTAGATAGTTTTAGTTGAAACTCCATCCTCTAGTTTAACTTCAGTTCATAATTGCATCCCTCCAATTTGACTTAGATTTTATCCTTCTACACAATGGAAAGAAATATCTTTCTCCAGAAATTACTCCAAATGAGACCAATAAAGACTCAATTCACTACCAGCTTGATTATCTTTTCAGAAAATCACCTTTTTGTACGTGAGTTTTGTAAATCACCTTGATTGCACAAAAGTACATGTAAATCAAATCCAAACACATTAGGGTATGTGCAGGATCATGATGGGCCAAAAAGTGGCGATACATGATGGGTATGTGTAGGGTATGTAGTTGACAACTTTTTTTTACCCAAAATTGATGAAACGAAAAGGGTTTTTAAAGGATATTTTCAGCTTTCCACCAATATAAATTATTCTTTACTTTGAATTTAATAAACAATTATTATTCATTTTCTATTTGAATTACGACTAAAGTCCTGATTGATAGGATGATTGAAAAACATCTATAGCTTTCAAACGGTATCACATTTTTTGAATATGAAACATGTGTCACATTCTATGCTTTGCATACTATAGGATTAAAAAAAAATAAGTTGAATTTCATGAATTTTTGACCAAGTTAAGGTGGTCAGACATATGAGTTTTTATATTTTTTTTAAGTTGTAATAAAAAATTCATAATTAATTATTTACTTGGAAAAAAATTACAAAAAAATATGCATCACATCAGCACATGAGTCCTCTACTTATATTGAAAATATTATAAAAAAATATTATCATTTTATTATGGTTAAGGTGGTTAGACAGACACCTACTTCTTATTTTTTCCCTGAAATTTAAGTGCTATTGCATTGAAATTTCAAATTTTCACCAAATAGATTATTATTTTTAAATAAACCTAGTAGTTTATAAACTACATTCAATTTGCTAAAAAATTTATTCTTAAATATTTTTGAAATAATATAGACAACTTATTTGAAAAAATTTATGTCAAGTTGCCTAACTCTGAATTTTCTGAATTTTCTCGCCACTTAAGGGCCTGTTTTTTCCATCATGATCCTGTACATACCCATTAATCAATTAATAAAATTAATTAATTCCAACAATTAATTAGTTTCATCAAATGTATTCCAATTGAATGTGAATAAACTTTGCATTCCTATAATTGAAACAAAATTAAATCCCCTTCTGAGCAAATAAAACACCATTAAAATGATATTTCATGAGGTTTTAAAATCCCATTTTTGTCTAACCCTTGATCTTCAAGATGCATTGTGCAATCTTCAAATTCAATCTTTGAATGCATTTTCTACTCTTTCTGAATCTCTGCCGACATGTCTGCATGCTTTCACATTCATACTTATTACAAACCTATTGCATTTGTTTGAAATCTCCAAAGGTCTTTTAACATCTCTTTTATGTTGATGCTACAACCATTTCAGTTTAAGAGAAGAAAACTTCCTTTACCACTCACATATTCTTTAAAATTGTCTTTTCTCAGAATTTAAGAGCTCTAACAACAAATCCATTAAATGGATATAAAGTGACAATCTCCATTGCCAATGAGATACCATTCTTTGAAAGTTTCTACAAAAACCCACATCCTTGTCTTTGACCTCATCCATTGCATTTGCTTGAAAAGTTTCTCAAACCTTTTGGAACAGATCTATTCTTTGCTTTTACCTCCTTTGCGTGCATGCTACCACCAATAGATCCATTTTGCACATTTCCTATTTGAAATATTTGATCAAACATTTCACTTTTATGTGAAACAATCTGTCAAACAGTTTATATCACCCTTCGTTTCCAATGAGAATTCACCTCTTTTAGGCATGTTGTCAAACAATTCATCGGCCTTGTCTATGCTTTCACTTTCATACTTATTTACCAAGGAAGTTACAACTACAAAATATGGAAAAAAATGCTATGTTGGCGTGGGCATCAACTGCCAATTACATTTTTCTTGAAAGTTTGTATTTCTAAAACTTAATTAACAACTCCATCTGGTATATATATCTTGCAAACATTGAATTGTAATAGTCAGCTTTCCCTATTCTTTGTTTCCATTTTTTACATGCATGTCTATCGAGCACTTACATCTCATTTGAGACATTATCTTTGAATAGTTCACTACCTTCGTCTATGCTTTGAATACTTTGTGCCTATTCTATATTAGGGAGGATGCTAAAAGAGGTTGTAGAATTTGGCTTTGAACATTTCAAAAGCCTTTACAAAAACCAGTTTCGTGCAATCCCTCATTAAAAGGCATTTTATGAGACTACATTTCTTTTGAAACCTTCTGGAGATGTTTCCATATTTAAATCATTTCTTGCGATGAGAAGACGGCTCTTTGAGGCGTGCAGCCAAACAGTTCATTCGCCCTACTCCTTTTAGGCATTTGATCGAACACAGCACATGCCCGATCCATGCTTCCATCACTTTAGTTTGATCTGCAATCATTTCACTCCATGGGATGACAACTCTTTGAGGCATTTTGTAAAATAGTTTACACGCCTTGCCTATGCTTCAAATTTTGCGTTCATTACTTACCAGGGTAGATTGCAACTACAATCTCTGATAAAAGTGTGCTTCCTTTGTGCTCTCATCGAGATCCAAACCTATTCAAAAGCTCCCATTCCTCGGTGCAATGTTTTCATTCCCTATGTTGTTCCCATGCCTTGTCTATGTTTTTACTCATTGATTCATTCCTCTGAATTTGTGTTTCTCAGTGAACATTGTGTTCCAAGAGATGACATCCCTTTGAGGCACTCTGTAAATAGTTTACTTGAATTGTCTATGCTCCCACATTTTGCTGATTTTTCTACACTTCAAATGGATGCCCATGCATGTACCCAAACCCACACACACTTTGAGTCTACTACACTTCACTGATTGTATTTACTAAAAAAATTTGAATTCCCTTTGAACCAATATGTTTTATACATTTCCTACAATCCTTGCGTTTTGTGAGGCCGCATTCTTTTGAAGGCTTACAAGGAACTTTGATCATATCCTTTTCCCGTGTATGTCCACCAAGGCATTTGAAGCTACAACTTTTGGCAAGACTCCTCTATCCTTTGTACTTTGATGGATATTCAAACCCTTTTGACAGATCCACATTGAGCATGTTTCCTAATCATGATGCCTATGAACATAGTTCCTAAGGGTGTTATGTGAAGCATTTTACCTGCATGCCTTTGTTTCTCCATTGCATGCATTTTTTCAAACATGATTTACATACCACCCCCATGAGATAACATTTTTTTGAAGCATTCTATTCAAACAGTTCACGTGCAATGTCTGTGATTTCATCATTAATGGGGTTCTATGGGACTACATTTCAATGAGGCAAACTATCAAACTCTTTGCATGCCTGTGGCCTTGCCCTGCATTTTATTTTTGAGGCATTGTGTCAAATGGTTAGCATGCCTTGTCTGTGCTTTCACATTTTGTATTTTATCAATTGGCTACTTGAAGGTTTCTAAAGCCTTTCAACATATTTGTTTTGTGCAATTCTACATTTGCACACCCCATGAGATCATTTATGGAGGCAGCATTCTATTAAACAATGCACCTGCCATATCGATGCTTCAAATTTTGCATGTATGTTTACTGTGACATAGCTTTGCACTTCATTGATGCCACTTCCCATGCTTCTATTTCCTTCTCCTGCACATACTGTGTAGCGGGATCAAAACCATCATCGCATCTTTCATTTGCCTTTGCATGCAGAGGCAGGAGCAAAACGAAAAATAGTGTGGGAGCGGAACAAAAATAGCACATGGCCATTTCTCTGTCCTTTTCCCATGTCTAGTCTGAGTCCATAATTCATCAACGGCTCGTTTTGGAATGTTGCATGGGATCAGAGTGGGAATAGGATCGGAGCAAGAGCGGAGTTGGGTAAAATCCTGAACATTGGCATTTTATCCCCCAGTTCCCATTTTTGACCCAGTTTCATTGGGAATTTTATTATTATTATTATTATTAGAAAATATTTGTTTATAATTTTTTTTCTATTTTTAAATCTTTTAAATTTTAAAAGATTGTTTTATTCAAACTTTTAAATTTTTATGATTTTAGATTTAATTCAAATTTTTAAATTTTTTGATTTTCTATGATTTTGAAAAGATTTTAAAATCTTTTAAATAAAAGATTTATTTATCAAAATTTTAAAACTTTATTTATTTATTTATTTTTAAATTTAAACTTTATAAATCATTTAAAATCATAAAAGATTTATTTTATTTAAATTTTAAAATAAATTTATTTCCTCTTTGTTTATTTAAAAACGTTTAATTATTTATATATATTTATTTATTTATTTTAAAATTTTCTCTTTTTGTATTTTCATGTTTTTCTCATTTTTGTCTTTTTGCATTTTCAAAATGTTTTTAATTAATTTTTTTATTTTTTTAATTTTGTTTTTTTGTATTTTGTGGAGCTCAAAGGCAAGAAAAGGAAAACAAAACCAACGATGTGAAACCAAAGACGAAGAAATGGAGGAAAACAAACAAAAACCAAAAAATGGAGACACAATGAGAACGAGGAAACGAAAACAACCAAAACAAACGACACAAAAATGAGAAACAAAAGACACGAGAACCAAACTAGAGAGACGACAAAACGAAAAGACAAAGCAAGGATGAAGACAAACAAAAATGAAGAGTGGAAAAGAAATGAGACGACGAGGCAAAAAGACATCGACAAAGAGATAGGGGTCAGGATCGGGACCAAACCAGGGGCACGAACCCAAACAACACTCGAAGGAAAAGCGGGGAACCGAGATTAGGACAGAACCAGGAACAGGAACCTTGGAAAGGTTCTTTTTTCTTATTCTAATCCGATACACGAATCTGACAAAGACAAAGAAAACGAACAAGGCATGAGAAAGGACGAAAACAAGAACGAGAAAGAACAACCACGACAAAACAAACCAAAAAATGAAGAAAAGTAGAGGAGGTCCCCAACTTTTCCAAACAAAAGTTGGGGCGTGTATGCAGGGCATAACAAGTTACAACTTGGGTCATGCAGGAACACATAACATGAGTACGGGGGAACACATCACAACACACACATCTAATCTAAAGATAAAGAAGAGACCTCCCCCTAACACTCATCAACCAAGAGGTCATCCGCTTCCCAATCTAGATCATTGTAACCTGGGAAGGCGGATGATTTTGTAGTGGTGGAATGTTAAGAGGAGGAGCTTCTAACCCTCCCACAACAAGGGCTAAGGAAGAAGGCCTTGTAAGGTCTTCTCCACTAAGCTCTTGTGGAGCTATGGTCAGCGATTTTGCAAAAATCACTGACAAGGCCGAAACTTCATCTAGAGAGTTAAACATGCACTTTACTGGAGTGCCATGTTGTACCTTAGCAGACGGAGAAGGTTGGGCTCGAGGTTCACCGAATGACTCGAGAGTGGTCACAAACTTAGGTGAAGCTTAAACTGGTTTTCTCACTAAGATAGAACAAGCCAGTGCAGGGCCACCCTTGAGAGAAGGTTGGCTCCTCTTACACCCTCCATCACTAGAAGGTCCATCCTCTACCCTCTGCTTCATCTGGAGATGTGAACTCCCCACATATGAGGCAAGAGGCTTGAAGGAGGAGGAGGAGGAGAAAACTATCATAGACACCACCGAAGTATTTGGCATCTTCATGGGTTTTGAGAAAGGTGGGATGTCTAGAGGGGACATCAACAAGGGTGGCTCCACTGAAGGAGCGATAAACGCCTGTACCTTCTTGGGGTTAGGCGCACTTACAATCATAGTGGGAACCGAAAGCAAGACTGAATTCATTTGAACAAAAGAAGAGTGCAGGAGAGAGGAGGATGCATTAGGAGGCCCTAAAGTAAGGGCAGATGTCTCCCCTTCCTTCTTCTGCAAAGTGGCCTACTCAATCACAAATGCCTTTTTCTGACGCTTGCGCTCACACGCAACGCAGTTTCTACAACTCTTTGAGCTAGAGACTAGAGGTTGCGAAGGGATGAAGGGCTCTTGCTTAACCATGGGAGTGTCCACCATAGTTGTTTCCAGTGGAGGGACAAGCTCCTGTGCGAGAGCAGGAGGAAGAGATTGAGAAACAACAGGGGGAATCAACTCTAATTCCTTGACAGAGGACCTTTTCCCATTTACTACTTTGGGAGGAGAAGTGGTAGGAGGTCACAGAGGCTAAGATATAGAGGATTCCCCATGGGGACCTTTTCCCTTGCCCTACAAGTAGTACCAAGGTTCGGGTGGTTTGGTAGGGAGATCCGATATCCTAATCTTGGGTTTTCACCAAGCCGGTATCATCAGACTCAGTGGGTAAAATTCAGGAATATTCATCCAAAACTCTTCTTTGGAAAGAGAAGTGGGAGAGGTATCCCAAGAATGGGGTAGCTTCTCTTTTCCCTTTTGAGAAGAGGAGGCAATTGGATGTTGTCCTACCAGAAGGGTCAATTTCAACTGTCCCTTGCCCATGATCTTATACTTCACATAGTTCTTGTAAAGTAGGTCCATTCTTGGAGGAAGAAAACCAACCAAGGTGGGCCAAAAATGATCTGAGTAACCCCCACGGGACACCAACGGTTGGTATCCAGTGTCATGCACTACATGCACAACACCTTCATGGGAGAACTTTAAACATTTGTGAATGAAAAAAGCGATTCTATTCATGGAAGCTAGCCAAGGTATTCCTAACTTCATCCTAAATAGGTTTGATTCTGGAATAACATCGAAGATTGTGTCTATAGCCCTAGGTCCAACTAGGATGGACAAAGTTATTGATCCATATGGCTTTAGACAAAGACCATCATCCATACGGATGGTAGATTTTGTTTCTTCGTACTCCTTTCTATGCAATGAATTAAGCCACAACATGTCTTTTGTAATGACATTCACTTGACTCGCAAGGTCGACTAAGACCCCCATCACAATGTTTCCATTGAGGTGAGCAGAAATGTAGAGGGGAGAAGGCTTATTGTTCAAGGGAAAATCCTACAACGTGAATGTCACATCCAGTGAGTCGATCATAGGCTACATCGTAGGAGTAACCATGACCATGTTAACATACGTCTCAGACCGAGTGGTAGAATCAGAAGGATCGATAATCATGTTGGAAAAATGTGATAGAAATGGGTTTATTTATATCTGCAATTCACTATTCACTTTCACCGCCGATTTGTTTGCATTTTTTTTACTTCCTGTGTGAACCCCAATCCAAATACCTGCAAAACAATGAGAAAAAAAACATTAAGTTAGAGATTGCAAGCAATAACAAGGATTCCCCATGAAATCCATTTATAAAACTCAAATTAGGATAATAAACAATGAAGAACACAATGAAAACAACAAAATAGATTGAATCCTAATTTAAATTTGCAAACTCATGATCCCATGGGGGAATTGGTGCCAATTTGATGTGAAAATTGGCCCTTTCCCAATTCCTATGATGGAAGATTGATATGTGTTGATGATGATTGATGAATGATCCACTTTGTTGATGAAGATTGAGTGCTCCAAGCTAAAAACCTGCATAATCTAGCTAAGAACTCAATGATATTTGATGGAAATGGCTAAATATTTTAGCATAATAACTTTGCATAATTTGTGGATCTAAAATGAGGATATGAGCTCTTTATTTATAGAATGCCAAGATGGATGAATGTCCAAATTTGAGGAAATGTGGGACTAACATTCATCCAATGGCAAGACACCACTTGTCAATCTATGAGTGGATGGAGGATGTGCAAGTTTTGAGGATTGTGCCAATAAATGCATATTTTTGAATTTCAAATTTGTTGAAATTACTTGCAAGAGGGAATGGAAAATTCCATAAATGCCACTTGGCTCAAGGAAAAGGACATGTAAGATGGAGTAAATGCCTTGTTGGATGTACATGTCAACTTGGATTTTTGAATTCAAACTTGAAGGATATTCCAAAAAGATGCCTTGTGATGGAAATAGGGGATTTAATAAATCAATTAAATCCATTTTCATGTGCAAGTGGGAAAAGCTAGAGGATGGGACATGAATTAGAATTAAATTAATCAAGGGTCAATTAATTTAATAGGAGGTTAGATGATGTGACTTATTTGACTTAGATTTTAGGATTTATTTAAATCAAATAATGAGAAGAATGTGATAAGAGATTAATTAAATAAAGATATTGATTTATTTAATTAAAAGAGATGATGTTAGATCAAATTAAATAAGGTTTTGATTTATTTAATTTAATAGATAGACTTTAGAGATTTAATCAAATAAAATTAATTAATTAATTAAATAGGGATAATTAGATCATATGGATTGATTTAATTAACAAAAGAGAGTGACTTAATTAGATAAAATGATTTATTTAATTAAGGGGAGGAAATTGATGAATTTAATCAGATAGGGGAATTTGATTAAATGGTTAGATCAAGGGATGATCCACGATGAAATGGTGTTAGTAGTCGGGATCAAATGCAAAATGTCAATTGGTATATTTTACATGTCTACACTTCCATCTAAATGAATAGTATTGTCCTTGATGTGGTCTTGTATCTCATGATGCAAGTGCATACAACTTTTGGTATCATGTTTGTTAACTCAGTGGTACTGATAGAAGTTATTCGCATCATACCAACTAGGGTAAGGTTCCTTGAGATGTTTAGGGTTCTCCAAGGTTACATGATCTTATCCTTTAGCAATTTCTATAAGATGGAAGAATGAGATTCTGCTAACTTTGTGAACTTTCTATAACATCTGAGGCCATTATATTTTGTAGCGGCTACTACATTCACAATAGCATTACCCTTTTCAAAGACCGATGCAATGGACTTTCCTTCTGAATGGAAGCACGAGGAAGATCCCCCAAACTGAACTATCATCTATTAATACTCCCGTAGCATTGCACACAGATGCACAAAAGAAGGGTATTTCATAAGGGAAAATTTTCCTACTAAGGCCTTTGCAAGTTCCATATGAACACATTCTGAACGTCAGAATTGGGCAGTAAGTACGAGATTTGTGAAAAAAGTGCTTGGTACCATGCTATGAAATCAATAATCTTCTCATTATCCCCTTGTTTGGATCAGAAAAGATCCGAAAAGGTCATCTTCAATTTTATGTTGGCTTTGAAATATCGGAGAAACTGATTTACAAGTTGATCAAATGAGAAAATAAAGTTGTCAAGTAAGGAACATTACCATTTGAGTGTTGTATCCTTAAGAGATCGAGGGAATAATTTTTCCATAAATGCATCATAATGGAAGAGGTCCATACACAGGGCATTAAAGGTGGACACATGTGTTTGCGGGTCCCCTTTGCCACCATACTTCTCAAATTTGGGAATCTCCATTCCTTGTGGGAAGGGAGTGTTTAGGATTGCTACCGACAATGGGCTATGTCAAAAGAAGGGTTGAAAGATAGGTTGGGAAAAGGCTTGGGAGAGACTCACTAGCTCGATTTGCATCTTACACATATTTTGAAGAAGAGTATTCAGAATAGGGTCTTGGGATGACAAAGGTCCAATAGAACCTCCAAAACCACCACTGGAGCCACCTCTGGAACCACCAACGGGGCCACTACCACTAATAAGGCCTCCACCGAAGCCACCTCCACTTCTGAAGCCACCACCATGGCCTCCACCAAAACCACCTCCACTAGTGCCACTTTTGTCGCTAAATCCACCACCACTACCAAAGCCTCCACCACTCAACCTATCAAAACTTCCACTGCTACAGGTGACAAGAGAGGTGAAGCTAAAACCTAAGGTTATTATGTTCACTTTGACAATTTCAAATCTCTAAGAGGTAGAGGAGATGTTGATCAATGGGACTATGTCGGCCATGTACACAAATGTGGGAGCCATCGACATTCCTAATTGTCTCTCATGTTCTTTGATAGTGGCCCCTTGTATGATGTTAGGGTTGTTTGGAGGGGCACATGCTTAAGTTAGACTAAAGAGACTAGCTAGGATTTCTATGCCTATTCGGTCCTTTCCCACCATATACTTTATTTTGATAATAACCCGAGTGGCTCTAGCCATCTTCGAGTCCTTTTCTAGGTGATTATCTAAGTCACCCAGTCCTTTGCTAAGGGTAGAGATATATTCCAAAGGAATGTGAATGACCTTGTTCTCATCTACCAACGATGGTGTAGGAGACACAGGAGGAGTGAGGACATGGTGGGTCTCATTGAAAAACCCTACCTCACCCCTTGACAACTGATCCTAGGTAGATAGTCTGATGACAAATCCAACAAAAAGGCCTGTAGAGAAACCAACAATGACCTTTGTCCTCTCCATTGGAAGGTGTTGCACACTTCTCCTAGCAACGTACCCAGAAGTCATGGAATGGGTTGTGATGCTCATAAACATTCACAACACTCAAGCTTACAATGATCACATGGTACAATAGAAAAAATTAAACACCGATGAATAGGCGGATGTTAATTCACATCAGGTTCACCAAAAATGTAAGAGGGGGACCAACCACATCAAGGTTCCAGGTCATAGAGAGCCGAGAGTAGAGGGCTGCCTAACTTACCTCACTCTAAAAGGTTTTTTCTGACAAGAATCAAGAATGATGAGGACTATAATGTACTTCATTCGCTCTACAAATCTTGAACTTAGGTTTGGACTAGGTGAGCTAGTTTCTGGAGTCGGTACTATGCCTCAGATAGCTCTTTGTTCGAGGACGACAACACAATTCTGGGACGACAGCACATGCTAGAGTCTCTCAAAAATGCTAGTTTGTGTACGCTCAGAAAATAGTGAACACAGCACAAACTACCAAAAAACAAATTGGCATCCTAGCTAGTAAATCTAGACGATAAAAACAAAATGAGGAAGTGCAAGAAATAAAGACTAAAGTGATAACGCAAGTAAACAAGAGCTAGGGTGACGAAGATAATCTCACAAAAGTGTCTATTTTCTAGCTAGCTCCATGCGTACTATCACTTGCACACAAGCAATAAGGGGAAAATTGTAGGGGTTGTATAGTGGTCTACCTCAGTTAGACCCTCATTTTGGTGTTTCCACCTCCACAGATAGCCAAATAGCAATGAGATAGAAATATGTGATAAAGAAGTAAAGAAAGTAGAAGTTGCAATAAACACTACTAAACATTAAATTGCTACTCAACCAAATCACAAAGGAGAGGAGCAAAATGTTACCACATCCACCCAAAAGCTCACTAGCCAATGGAGGATAATGTAGACTTGGCAAGGTCACCACAACCGCAAATGCAATGAAAGAACTTCTAGCAAGACTCCAATCCAATGCTTCAATGGCTTGCTTTGCACTTTCTATGTGGAGTTCATGGAGTGCTGCTACTACAATTGAGTGTTGAAGCAAAGTGAAGAGAATTTTGGAAATGCTAATAGATGGCTTGAGAATGTGTTTAAATTGCAAGAGAGATTGTGAAGAGATGAAATGGAATGAGAATAGATCAATTTGAAGGAGAAGAGGGAAGAATCTTCCATTTTCAGGGTTGATTGGTTGAAGAGGGATGTTACAAATCATTGTCAATCGGATGTGTAACACCTCTGCCAACTTTAGATGCAGGAATCTGTCAGGTATGGCAGTGCACCACACGGATGTCTATGCATTGCGCATGCGTCCTCGACAAAAATTATCTCACTGACACAATAGACAAATGCCCAGTGGAAGGAAAGAAATTGGGTGATGTGGAATTTCACCTTCGGATTTGATTTTCTAAGGTGAGGATGTGTAAAAGGGGAATTTGCGTAAGGGGTCCAAATTCGCTCCTATACAAGTTTATCCCAAACTTGTAATGAACTATGTGATTCAATAAAGAGTATAACTAGTAGATATAATATTGTTTAAGTGCCTCCAAAAAAAATCTATGTATTTTCTTGACAAATTTTTTATTAGTTTTGACTAGAAGGCTAGAAAATTATTCTCGAGATGTTAGAATGTATCTTCTCAAGATAAATAAAGAAGTTGATTGGTGGAAAAATGGATATATGAATATCTCTCTTTCTCCAAAAAAATAACTTAATAATGTACTAGGAGTCCCAATTGGATTGACTAAAAACCTCACAAGGTGAGTCAATTCACAATGAGGAGGATCTAGGAGGGGGTTCTTTTAGCTTTAAAGGGGTTCACCACTAAGCAAATGCTTGGAAAATGCAAACAAACATTCAACCTACAAAACCTAGTTATCCAAGCTAAATGAAGAGTGAAAATAATGAAATTATGCAACAACAAGGTAGGATATGTGTATCTGGGAAGTCTGGAGATGTGAGGATTCTAGAAATGTAAAGAAGTTGGGCCAAAAAGTGCTATGGAGGACTAAGACACCTAGGATGGGGTATTAGTCCCGTTGTTGTTTATCGAGGTAGATGCGGAGTCTTCGAATGTTGGAACCATATCTAAAGGAATCTCTAAAAAATATACTTGGGAGGAATAAGATTCCCAAGGTGGTGTATTAGTCCTGCTCTAAATTTTTGGAATCTCTGAGTGTGGTCTCGGAGCTCAAGATCTGAATTTCCTTCTTCACCAAGTCTTCAGATTTGAACCTATAAAAATACTTGCAAAACAAAGGAATTTGGATTGATTGTTTATGGGGGTTTTCCTTGGTCAAACCCCTTGTTTGGTAATTAAACCTTGATGAAAAAGCATAGATCTAAAAATGGAAATGTGTGTGTGCCCTAATCTTAAGTGTGTCTAAAATTATGCAAGCTAGAACATGAGGAAACCCTATTCAAATGTGTTAGAATAAGATTCCTAAGATGCAAATATGAATGACCTATGAAGGAGATCTCTAATCACCCTAATAAGTCACAAACATGAAATGTACCTTCCTTAGGCAGAAAATAGAAGAATAGTGGAAGATGGAATCAATCAAGAAACAAGTCTTTAGGCTTGAATAAATGGCTAGTTGCAGCTCCAACCTAGAATCTCTCATAATCAACAATAGGCATCCATTACTAATCCTTGATAATGCTAGATCTTGGCTTAAAAATAGACGAAAAAACCCTACAAAAACATAATAGAAGGTTGCTCCAAGACTTGAAAAACTCCTTCAAACTTGCTTCACTTATCACTTGTTTGCTTCAACTTTTAGACTTAGGTGAAAATAGGATGTGAATCTTACTTTTATAGGCATTCCTACCTAATAATTCAATTATTAGATTCCAAAGGCCAACAAAAGGTCATATAAATTCAAATATTTTCATTTCCCGCTCTTAATTCCCTAAAATAAATCCCTTGGGACTAAGATTCCCTAGGTGGCATCTTGGTCCCACAAGGCTTAATTTTCCAATTCAAAAGGTGGGTTACCAAGATTGATGGTTGCTTATGGGTTTTTGTCAGATTTAAAGTTACAATATGCCTCGGGATGCACAAAAAGGGGTCTTAGGGGCCCATAATAAGTGACCTAAAGGGAAATTAATGCAGGGGGTGCAAAAATAGGTCCAAATTAAGTGTGAAAATGCAAAGGTATACATTTTTCTACACTACATTTAGCCCCCACTTTAGCACCCATATGGCCCACTATGTGCATATGCAAGCTAAAGTACTTCAACAAGTAACTTTATAAAAGGATACTCATATGGATTCACTAGGGAGGATGAAGCCTCCATTGTGGTCACCAACAAAACCACAATGTTAGTGTAGAAATCCAAATTTGGACACTTCCACTTGTCCAAACTTATCCCTTTTCATCTAAATATTTCCTTATCCACATTAATTAAGTAATATCACTATTATTTAATTAATACCTCTAAATTCCTCTAAATTCCTAAAGTATCTAGTTAAATAATTAAATACCTTACCCCCTTTCCCCTTTTCCTCAAAATAATTAAATAAATAATATATTTATTTAATTCCCCACATGTCACATTCTTTTCCTTAACCCTAATCCATCTTTTAATCCCATCATTAGGGATGTGCACATGTCTAATCCATGATTAGGATGTGTCACATCCTCCAACTTTTGCAAGTTGGCCTCTAATCTTCATTAACCATTAACTATGTCCTAATTGGTGATTAGATAGTCTAATCAACCCCCCTTTGGTCAACACTCCCCATCCCCCAAGGAATTTTTAATTACTTTTTATTCATCCAACACTCCTCTCTTCTCCATGTGAATTTTTAACTCACATTTATCCTTCCAAGACTCTCCTTATTTTCATGCAAGTTCTAGAACCTTTGACTTGTCACATCACTCACATGTGTCAAAGTCTTCTAGAACCTTTGACTTGTCATATCACTCACATGTGGGTAAGTACTTACCTTTTTAAGGACCTTGTCTTATCTAGGGTACTTCTCACCTACCTTTTTGGCAACCTTGTCTTATCCCTAAGATATCCCCAATCATGTGAATTTTAAATTCACTTTTATCTTTCCAAGATTCTCCTCTTCCCTATGTAATCATTGAGAGGTCACATCATCCTTATTCCAAGGTACTTATAAGTACCTTCCCATCACATGTCACCTTCCACCTCATGTGTCCTTATCCATCTTGCCCATGGTGGAAAGATCCCAACCCTTCATCTTGCCCATGGTGGCAAGATCTCAACCGTTTGTTTCCCTATGGTTTTATCTCTATAAAATGAAGGATTTTTCTTTCATTCTCATTATTATGCATTCACAATACAACTCATTCAACATTTAACCAATTTTCAAGCTCTCATACTCTCATCCTCTCTCAAGCCTCCATCCACCATTGTTGCTCATCTTCATGCTCTCATTACATATATCTTGTTCATCTCCTCAACTACCCACTTATCTCATTTCAATGTACATTTCATCAAGATCATTTTGAATCCACTTTTAGCACATCTTGCCATCGAAGGAGCACACAAAATCAACCATAAAGGGCCAACCAAAGATCAATTCAAGACAAGGTAAAATCTGCTCTTTTCATCTTTATTTTGTTTTGAATTCAACTAGGCTAATCGTGAGGTGTTGGTGTTCTTTTCCTTTATTTTTGCATCTATTTTTGCATCTTTTAGAGTAGTTCAAGATCATTGGTTCACATAGGAAAGGCTAGATCACTAGTTCAAATTTCTGGCACGCCCAGTGGGACCCACAAATGGGTCCCTATCTTTTACGTTTGTTGTATTTGACTTTTTGCAAGTTAAGGACACAAAGAGGCGTACATGCCCCTACATAGGGGTGGCCCTACCCAAGGAGGGGTGAACCTGCCCATGAATAGGTGAAACCTCCCTCCAAACAAGTGAACCTGCCCTACAGGGTCACCCTTCTGACCATTAAACCTTTTTTTTTACTGTTTATTAACTATTTTCTATAGAGGGGCGTGCCTGCCCTCCTAGAGGGGCATACCTACCCTTGACACAGGTAAAACGACCTTCTATTTTTGAGTTTTTAGCTTCTGTTCTGACTGTTTCCTATAGAGGGGCGTACTTTCCCTTGACACAACTAAAATAACTTTCTATTTTTCACTTTTTAGCTTTTGTTCTAACTATTTTTTGTAGAGGGTCGTACCTACCCTCCTAGATGGGCATACCTACCCTTGACATAGCTAAAACAACTTTTTGTTTTTCACATTTTAACTTTTGTTCTAACTATTTCCTGTAGAGGGGCGTACCTACCCTCCCAGAGGAGTGTACCTTCCCTCCCAAAGGGGTGTACCTGCCCTTGACAAAACTCAAACAACTTTCTATTTTTCACTTTTTAGCTTTTTTTTAACTATTTTCTATAAAGGGGTGTACATTCCCTTCCAGAGGGGCATACCTACCCTTGACACAGGTAAAACAACCTTCTATTTTTTAGTTTTTAGCTTATGTTCTTACTGTTTCTTATAGAGGGGCATACCTGCCCTCCCAGAGGGGTGTACCTATTGAAGATCAAGATAAAAACTTCTAACACATTTTTTGCAGGTTGGACGTTTTCAATTAGTTGTTTGCTTTGTCATTTTCTTTGATACTTAGGCACATAGTTTAATTAGGGGAGAGTCAACTTATTATGTGTCATGTCTTTAACAGTCTATTTGTCACCCAAGGAGACACTATCCCATCTACACTTTCCCCTTGTACTTTGTGTGAGCCTAGGGAGTAGCCAAAAACGGTTAGTGTTTTCTTCTTTAGTGGGACCTACTTGGGGATTTCATCACCCCAAGGGATGATCTTAACCATGTGTACTGGTGGGGTACACAAAGGGGAGAGCTAAATTTGTACCCCAATCGAGTCACGTCATTTCTGGTAGAGCGTCGAAGCTAGGGTGATACCTAGATAAACATGAAGAGTTGATCTGAGCTCTTTAGTATCTCGCTGGGGTTCCCGACTCACGCTTGTGATGGGCTGGTGTTCATGATTTGTGCCTCACGTATTGAGAGTATATCGAGGACTCCTTAGACACCTTGTTTATCCTAGATTAAGGACTATTTTGGTCATACCTTTAACACTAATCGTAGGATTGTGTTGTCTGAATTGTCTTCTTATGTAAAACTAGTGAATTTTTGTCAAGTCAGCCTTATTTGTTGTTTGCTATGTTTTTGGTCCTTTCCATAGCTATTTTCACTTAATTCAAGTCTAAGTTCCTTGTAGAGGGGTGTACCTACCCACTAAAGGAGCATACCTACCCTCTAAAGAGGCATACTTACCCTCTGCATCAGCTTGTTGTTAACTTGTTTTTGGCCAAAATTGTTAATCCTTTTACCAAATAGGCATCTGCCCTCCCAGAGGGGCGAACATGCCCTCCCATAGGGGTGTACCTGCCCTCCCAGAGGGGTGAACCTGCCCTCCCAAAGGGGTGTACCTGCCCTCCCAGAGGGGCATACCTACCCTCCAAACATCCTTTTTCACCTTTCGTTCAGCCATTCTGAGCACCCATTTTCCCATTTTGAGCACTCATTTACTCGTTCTGAGCACCCATTTGCCCATTTTGAGCACTCATTTGCTCATTCTGAGCACTCGTCCCCTTGTTCTGAACATCCATTCCCTACTACGAGCATTTTTTCCCTCAATCCAACTCTTCATCCTATCGTTTTGAGCCTCTATTCCCCCGTTTTGAGCATCTATTTTCCTATTCCAAGTGGTCATTTCCTCATTCTAAGCATCCATCAAAATTTTCCAAAATTCATCATTTCATTGACAAAACCACGTAGATGCTTCTTAGAACATCATTAGAGTCCATATCTATCATCAAATCATCCATCCCAATCACCTAGACTTCGTTTTGAGGGTTTTGATTTTTATGCAGAAACTTTTGGAGGCCATAACTTTTGACTTGGGTGTCTGATTGGGCTGAAATTTTAGAGGTGGTTGCATTATGAGGTGGCATGTTCTAGAACCTTCTACTTGTCACATTTATTCTTCCAAGACTCTCCTTATTCAATGCAAGTTCTAGAACCTTTGACTTGTCACATCACTCACATGTGTCAAAGTCTTCTAGAACCTTTGACTTCTCACATCACTCACATGTGTCGAAGTCTTCTAGAACCTTTGACTTGTCACATCACTCACATGTGGGTAAGTACTTACCTTTTTAAGGACCTTGTCTTATCCAAGGTAATTCTCACCTACATTTTTGGCAACCTTGTCTTATCCCTAAGATATCCCCAATCATGTGAATTTTAAATTCACTTTTATCTTTCCAAGATTGTCCTTTTCCCCATGTAATCATTGAGAGGTCACATAATCCTTATTCCAAGGAACTTACAAGTACCTTCCAATCACATGTCACCTTCCACCTCATGTGTCCTTATCCATCTTGCCCATGGTGGCAAGATCTCAATCGTCTGTTTCCCTAGGGTTTTCCCTCCATTAAATGAAGGATTTTTCTTTCATTCTCATTATTATGCATTCACAATACAAATCATTCAACATTCAACCAATTTTCAAGCTCTCATACTATCATCCTCTCTCAGGCTCTCCATCCACCATTGTTGCTCATCTTCATGCTCTCATTGCATCTATATTGTTCATCTCCTCAACTACCCACTTATCTCATTTCAATCTATATTTCATCAAGATCATTTTGAATCCACTTTTAGCACATCTTTCCATCGAAGGAGCACAACAAATCAACCATTAAGGGCCAACCAAAGATCAATTCAGGACAAGGTAAAATCTTCTCTTTTCATCTTTATTTTATTTTGAATTCAACTAGGCTAATCATGAGGTGTTAGTGTTTTTTTCCTTTCTTTTTGCATCTAGATTTGAATCTTTTAGAGTAGGTCAAGATCACTGGTTCACATAGGCAAGGCTAGATCACTGGTTCACAGTTAGGAACTGCATTCTACAAATTTGAGGGTAGATGTCTACCCCCCTTGATTTTTCTTGCTTTATGGAGGTGGAATCAAGGTAGAAAATCAACCACATCGAACTAGAAAATTCCATCATAGGGAATTTCCAAGTACCATGAAACTTGATGATAGACATTTGATGAGAACAAGAGCAGAACCATGATCTGACGCAACAAACGGCATTGAAAATGGAGTTCGCTAGCTCCAAATATGTTAGTTTAAACAAAAAGCACTATGTTTTCTTTGTAATAAAAGTGACCTAAAAGTACATGCATAAAAAAGAGAAAAGAGAGGATAAAGTTCATTCATTTTATCTTTTTACCTTTTGTAGAGTGAGCTTGGAGTAGAGTGAGTCACCATCCCGAGCAAATGTAAATTACTATGAGTGAATTTCACATTCTTTGTACTTCAATTTAATCAATTTTTAATGTTTTTTATCAAAATTTTAAATGAATTTATAAGGTAGGGATGGTTTTTCTTTCATTTTTTTAGATTGTTTTAAAGTGTCCCACTTTGTCGCAAAGTGTCCCACTTTGTCGTAAAGTGTCCTAGTTAAGGAATAAAGTGTCTAGAACCATTAATTAAGATATTCTAGAATGACTTTAGCACACTTTTTGACCATTAAGGCACAAATTTAAGATTTTAAGATGGTTTTAAATGATTTTTTGCTTCTTTTTTATGGCAGACTACACCCTAGTTGCGCCAACACTTGGGCGGATAGATGTTTAGCTGACTTCGAGAGCTTGTCGATTAGCTACATAAGGAGGATGTGTAGATCCTCTAAGAGATGGGTGTTTACTGGGCCTATCTCGCACTGGCCATGTGCTACCATGACGCCATGTTGATGGCACTAGCAGAGAGATGGGACACAGACACCTGCACCTTCCACCTACCAATAGGGGAGATGAAAATCACACTAGAGGATGTGCATATTGCGAGTGCCCATTTGAGGAGAGAGGGCGTTCGTAGAGCAAGGTAGGAGTTTTGAGGAGATGCAGGCAGACACCAAGTATTTCTTAGGTAAACCATTCTGCCACAAGATCATGAGACTACGCATTGTTCTTTCTTGGTTGTTACATGCACACTCACGACTAGTGAGACACATCCTAATTTTTACAATAGCACTGGTACTAGTCCCTGATGGTTGTAGAGCACATCTGGAGGGGGGGCTAGTGCACATGACTAGAGACATGGAGCACTACCATGTGGTCTTCGCCTAGGGCTAAAGCATACTAGCACACTTATACTATGATCTAGGTTGATTTACCTATGGAGAGATGCATAGCATGCTATACTGTACCCTACTACAGACATGGATCCTAGAGCATATCACCTATACCCAACCTGTAGGATTTCCAATCACCATAGCAATGGGGTATTCATGGGTTTTCAGCTATCCTCTAAGATATGCATGGCAACACGGTGATGTGTTGTTCTGGAGGGTGAGGTTTTATAGAGTGAGCGAGGAGGACATTATATAGAGACCCTACCTCATGGAGCTATTCTGGCTAGACACAACAGGATAGTTGAGATGGATGTAGAGAGATAGGCCATTACTAGGATGACATGATCACATAGAAAGACCTTTGTACTACAATCACATCATGAGTTACTTTGGACATATACAGAGGCGACCACAACTATGGGATTCATAAAGATGGTAAGTATGCAGTGCTTGTAGGCTTGGAGATCTTAAATGACTGATAGCAAATGATGTCATCCTGAGCAACGCAAAGGAGGAGGATGCAGACATGACCTCTGTCTTTGAAACAGATTACATTAACACGACACAGGAGTATGATGAGTGGTGGGAGGTGACACAGCCAAGAGCCATCTTTCCTATGGATTACCCTATGGGCTTCGCAGGGCCTTTACTAGATTCAGGGGAGGAGGATAGGGAGTCAGGAAGGAGGGTAGATCCAGTGAACCTATTCCTAACAAGGATGGGGAGGAAGAGGAGGAGATAGAGGATGAGCAGAGGTAGCCCATGAGCGAGGACAGTGACAGATGTGAGGCTAGTCCTACTAGACCTCATTGGAGAGATACAGTTCCCACATGGGTTACGAGGCCACAGTTTTCATGTGCTACTATCAAAGAGCATGAGGAGAGCAGTAGGGCATTTGAGATCCCTACTGGTCATGATGCATACCCAGGTGATGATATTTATTATTATGTTTTATGTTTTTATGTATATCATGCTCATATATATGGATATATTACAATGATGGATACTAATTATTCTTATGATTTCTATCTTGTAGGGCCCATGATAGAGTCTGAGGACATATTTCAATGTGTAGTTGCAGTGGTAGTGCCACCCCTTCTTGCAGATGAGGCTATAGCCATATAGCTCATGCCCCCACCATTCGTAGCAAAGTGCATGGACCTGTTTGAGCCTTATGTGAGGCTCAAGGGAGAATATGTTGGCATATCCAAGCATGATGAGCATGCTAAGATTCAAGTACCAGCACTAGTAGTGGAGTTAGATGAGGCTTGAGAAGCTTAGATATTTGACAGAGAGGCCATCTTACAGTCAAAGGTCTAGCAACTTCAAAGAGAGGTTGTAAGGATCTAGGCTGATAGAGACCATGTCGAGTGAGAGCAAGTGGAGTTACTAATACACGAGGTTGAGCTATGCGGGTCACTACAGACTATGTAGGAGATGACCAGAATAAGTACATCCAGGTCCCACACCAGGGTCTCCCGACGGGCGCGAACACCGCATCTGAATCAATCTAGTAACCATAGACCATAGTGAAAATTTATTGTTCATGAGATGTATTAAAACTTTTGAGATATATATATGAGCATGCATGGATTTTATGTTTATGTGTTAGATGGCACTGTGATTTATTAAATAATCTATCCATTAACTCTAACAACACTACTTTAAAACTCACTATTCAAAAAAGGGATAGACATAATATTGACACAAATGTGCAGCATTAATAGGTTCTTGAAGAGGTGTGCTATCCATTTTGGGTATTAGGTATGCTCCAGACCTATAGCTTTCTTGAACTATTCAAGGTCCTAACCACTTAAGGCTAAATTTTCCTTTTTTTTGTCAAATTAGTGTTGAAATTTTGTTGATTTTCCTATCGCACCAAATCACCCTTGTTAAATGAAGGAGGGATGACATGATCATTATAACTTCGTTGCATTTTATTATGATAGGCCTAAGGATGTTCGAGGGCATTGATGCTCCTTTCATCAAACATTTCAAGTTGGTGTAATTTTTATTTCTTATAAGTATTATCATCAATTAGCCCTTGAAGAGCAATCCTTAAGGAGGGAATCTCTAATTCCAGGGGCATAATTGCCTCGACACCATAAACAAGGTTATAAGGTGTGTTTCCTATTGAAATTTTGATACTAGTACGATAAGCCCATAATGCATATGTTAATTGCATATGCCAGTCTTTATTATGTTTGTTCACTATTTGTCTTAGGATTTGTTTGAGTTTTGTTAGTTGATTCAGCTTTTTCGTTAGATTGTGGGTAGTACAACGTTGAGAATTGATGTTGTATATTAAATTTTTCCAAGAAATTCTTCACATCATTATTCTTAAATGGTGTTCCATCATCTGAAACTAATGTAGAAGGAAGCCCGAAGCGAGCAATAATGTGTTCTAATATGAAACGACATATTACATAAGCTATTTTTGAACGCAAGGGGATAGCTTCTACCCATTTTGTGAAATAATTTGTTGTCATGATTATAAACATATGTCCTCCAAATGAGGGTGGAGATATTTTTCCAATAATATCCAAGCCCCATACCATTAATGGCCAAGTAGGAACTTGTGCACAAAGCTTAGAGGCAAGAGCATGAATAAAGTTTTGATGGTCTTAACACTTGTGACATTTCTTAACATATTCAAGACAATCTTGTTCCATATTCTTCCAGTAATAATCTATGCAGAGTAACTCTTGAACTAATGATCTTCCTCTATAATTCCCCCCACAAGCACTTGCATGAGCTTTTTCAAGTGCTATAGGGATTTTGGTTCATTTAAGACACCTAAATAAGGGGCCATCAAAGAACTGCTTATATAAGATGTCCGCTAGGATGATATATCTAGATGCAAATTTTTGAAGATGAAAGCGAGTTTTTTTATTTGTTGGCTCAGGAAAGGTACCATTTTTCAAATAATAGAATATTGTGTCATACCATTCACTCGATTTTTCGATTGTTGTTATGAACACTTCGTTTTCTTTATCATCAATCAATGGTTTCATAATTATATGGACAATGAGAGTGAATTATTTTGAAGGATCTTGAGGAGAAATAAGAGAAGATACACTTGCCATTACATCTGTGTGACAATTATCTTTTTGAGGGATGTTATCAATGGTGGATGATTCAAACTTCTCTAATAGTTTTATTGTGAGATCTTTTTATTTTGATAATTTATCATGTTTTTTTTATTTTCTTGATGATTAATTATGAATCACCAAATATCTTAATGTTTCTAGCACCCATAACTAGAGTGGCACACAAACCAACGATTAACACCTCATATTCAATGGTGTCATTTGTACATAGGAAATTTAATCAATATGATAAGGGAATAGGCTCTTTTGCAAGCAGTTTTATTATAACCCCTGCATCGGAGCCATTTCTGCACTTAGATCTGTCAAAATACAATTCCCATGTATCTTCTTTGATTGTTAACACATTATCATCAAGGAAAGAATCATTACTAGGAAACGCTAAAGGAGAAGGAGCATCAGCCAACTGGTCTATCAAGGCTTGACCCTTAATTTCTTTTTATGAAACAAATTTAAGGTCAAACTCAATCAACAACATTACCCATTTAGCTAAGCATCTGGATAAATCTATTTTAGTGAATAGGTGTTTTAAAGGATCAAATGTCATCATTACTTGTATTTCAACATTCAATAAGTAATGTCGCAACTTACTGGTAGCGAATAGAAGAGCCAAACATTATTTTTCTATTGTGGTGTATCATTTCTCATAATCAATAAACATTTGACTAATGTAATAAATAGGATGTTCTTTACCTTTTTCATCTTGTTAAGCCAACAATTCCTCAAGAGCATGGGCTGAAGCTGATTTGTAAAGAATGAATGGTCTATTTTGTATAGCAGGTTGTAAAATAGGTGGAGTGACAAGATAATATTACAAACTCTTAAAAGCCTATTTACAATCCTTATTCCAATCAAAGTGTATTCCATTCTTGAGAAGATGTGTAAATGGTAATGTTTGATCTTCTAAGGATGCTACAAATCTTCAAATGGCTTGAATTCTTCCTTGTAAAGTATGCAATTGAGAGATATTTTTAGGAGGTGGCATGTTAACTATAGCATCAATTTTCTTTGTATCCACTTCAATGCCTTTGTGAGATATGATAAAACCTAAAATTTTACCACTATCTACACTAAAGACACTTTTTTGGATTCAATCTCATATTGTATTTTCGAAGTCGCTCAAAGATCTTCCGAAGAACATTCACATTATCTTTTCGTGTTAAAGATTTAGCGAGAATATCATCGACATAATCTTCCAAGATCTTGTGTATATAATCATGGAGTATCAGTGTCATGGCTCATTGATATATTTCACCTACATTTTTTAATCCAAAAGGCATCATAACCAAACAAAACATTCCCCAAATAGTTGTAAACATTGTTTTGTACTGATCTTGAGGGTTGATGAAAATTTGATTATATCCTAAAAATCCATCCATGAATGACAACAAAGCATGTCCCACAGTCAAATCTACTATCATGTCAATATTAGGAAGAGGAAATTCATCTTTTAAAGATGCTTTATTCAAATCATGAAATTTCGTACACATTCTAATACGATTGTCAGGTTTTGTGACTACGACAATGTTTGAGATCCAAGGAGAATAGTCTATAGGTCTTATGAATCCAACCTCAAGGATTTTTTCAATTTCATCCTTAACTAGAAAGGCTATTTTATGGTTCATTTTTTGAACTTTTTGTCTAACAGGTTTGGCATTTTCAACAAGGACTATGTTGTGTGTTACAATCTTAGGGTCAACTCCCAGCATATCGGAATAAGTCCAAGCAAAGAGTTTAGGAAAGTCGTGAAGCAAGGTTGCAGTATCTTCTTGTTCACCATCATCGAGGCATTGTCCTATCTTAATGACTTTCTCTTTATCATTGATGTCAATTTCTATGTATAATGTATCCCCTACAGAAAGTGTGTTTGATCTCAAAAATTCCAGATTGTATTATTCACTATGCATATCTGTCTCATTGTTCTCTTTTTCTCCATCTACTTGTTTGGTGCTTATCATAACACATGTAACCTTGTTCTTATGAGGAGGAGTAGATTGTTTATCATAAACTCTGAGAATTTTTTTCAAGGCTTCATCATTTTCAAAGTACTCCCATGATGGTGGTAACTCCATATCGAGTAACTCAGGATGTTCAAAAGTGAGATTGCTTTTTGGTTTGTATATAATGGTGTTGATGTTTAATGAAGGTCTTTTCTTTGCTTGCATTGTCTTAGAAGGACAGTATCCCAAACCATTTTTTGTCTTCTGCATGTTAGGTTCTATAGGGACACGAATTCCTTTATTCTTTCTTTCCACATCCTTTTCCACTATAACCTAATTGTTTCAGAAGTTCAGAACCTCTCCCATAAATTTTTTCCATTGCTTTTGGGTTTGGTGGTTGTTGATAGTCTATCTCGTTGAAATTCATTGTGTAGTTGGTGTCTTGTTCAAGAGTAGATGTTTGTGACTTTTCTCACAAATTTTTTGTTGACATGATCATTGGCTACTTTTGTTTTTAATCCTCTTTCCTTGTGATTATAAATTCCCCCATGAATGAAGGTGTGAACTCCAAGGAACCCCAATCATCATCTGCTAATTTCCATCTCTTGTGTTTCCTCTATGGTTGGTTCTATTTTTTATATTGGAATTAATGTTTTCAAAGGACTAGTAGTTCCCTTTTCAATTTGCAAGAAACTTTCAGGCTCGGGGTCCATTTCAATTTAGTATTGTTGAATAGTTTGGATAACTGAGAGGGGGGGTGAATCAGTTATTATAAAAAAAAATCTTGACTTTAATTAATTTGGAGTAAGCTTAAATCAATCAGATGATAATCTAATAGATATGAACCCCGAAGAACATAACAACACCATGCACAATGAACACCAGAATTTGTGTGCAAACCCAAGAAGGGAAAAGCCACAAAGAATGCTAATTCTCAATTATAAAACATTGATTAAGGTGACACTAGTTAAGGTGGTTTTTACAAAGGCTCACTGCGAAAATGCTCACTATAGGTAAGGCTCACTGCCCAGCTATTACAGCCAAAGATAAAAAGGCTCACTGCCAAAAGAGAAAGGCGCACTACCAACAAAAAAGGGCTCACTGCTAGAAGAATGATGAAAGGGAATCCACCACTGAAATAATTGTCACCAACAATGACACCAGATAGAATCTCACTATTTTTTTCCTCTAGTTGTGTACTTTTCCATACTTCACAACGTCTGTATTTTTAGATTCACATTCACCACACTTGCTTCCATTGAGTAGAATCAACTTTTACTTATACCATTTCATGCCTTCATGATCTCCTAAGTCGGCCAAACACAATTTGAATTAGGTCACCACTAAACATTCCCACGATGGAAAGGAATGAAACGTGGACCATACAGAACCTCCTCACTCAAATCAACATGCTACATATTAACCATGATATCTGGAACCAAAGAATAGAATATACACGTTACAATGCAAACAATGTTTTGGGGCACGTTACCCAATTTCCAGATTGGTCTAGACCTGGATAAGAGTGTATCTCAGTATGTTGCAAAATTAATGGAATCAGGACAAGCACAACCAAAGATAGATCATCATAGCACAACATCCATAGCACGCCAATCTGGATCACCAAAGCATCAAAACCTAACCTTAATCAATCAACCGAGATATGTTGACATCAATGACAACCATGAATGACAACAATCAATAGCATCACATTCCAACAATCTCCCCCTTTGTCATTGATGGCAACGTTTATCAACAACAACTAAACAACTCAATTTCAGCATCAAGGAACTTCTTTTCTTCTCCCCCTTTGACAACAAGGACAAAGGGAAAAAACTCCCCTTGAAAAAATTACTCCACTCCCCCTATGAGGAAGCCACCAAGAATTGATCCAAATAAGAGTAAGCATATAATACCCTGAACCAATGCACACCCTAGTGAAAATTATTGTGGACTAGGAGGGGGCAGAACCCCTAACTTCTGCCAAAGAAACTCAAAAGTATCTTTGCTCAACAGTTTTGTGAAAATGTCTACAATCTACTCTTTTGTAGGTACATATTCAAGTCTTAATTCATTGTCCAATACCTTCTCTCTCAAGAAGTGATATCTAATGGATATATGTTTCATTTTGGAGTGTTGTACGAGATTCTTGGATATGTTTATTGCACTAGTATTATCACACATAATTGAGATCGATTCATCAAATGATATGCTAATGTCCTTCAAGGTTTTTTTCATCCATAGTACCTGAGTGCAACATGAGGATGTTGTAATGTATTCAGCTTCAGCAGTAGATAAAGATACATAATCTTGTTTCTTACTTGACCAAGCAACCAACTAGGAGCCAAGGAAATAAGCTCCACCACTTGTGCTCCACCTATTATCAACACACCTGGCCCAATCAACATCAGTATAAGTTGTCAAAGTAAAATTTGAATCCTTTGGATACCATAACCCCATATCTTCTATACCCTTCAAATATCTTTATTTAAGATCCTTTTTACTATAACAACATGTGATTCCTTTGGTTCTTGCTGAAATATAGCTACTAAACAAACATCATACATAATGTCTAGTCTAGTAGAAATCAAATATAACAATCCTCCAATTAGTGACCTATGCATACTTGCAGCAGCTTTAGGTGAATCATCTTTTGTCAACTTGCATCCAATAATAATAGGTGTACAAACCAGTTTGGAGTTCTCCAATCCAAACTTCTTTAATAATTCTTTGGTATACTTGGACTGAGAGATGAAAAATCCTTTGTTGGTTTGATTTACTTGTAATCCAAGGAAGAAATTCAACTCACCTATCATAGACATTTCAAATTCCACCTGCATTTCATCTGCAAATTTTCTACACATCATCATTTCCTCTAAAGATTATGGGGTAAGTGCACCAAGATGGTCGCACTTTTTTGGCCAAAAAAGAAAAAAAAAGCTCAAAACGTGTTCGCGTTATAATGCGGACGCGTTTTGAGCTTTTAAAAGCAAAAAAAAAAAAGCAAACTCAAAATCATTTCTCATTTCCTTTTTGTTGTGTTTTAGCTCCACCCGCAGCCAAAAACCCTGTCATACGCGCTCGCGTTTTTGGAGAGGTCAAAATACATCAAGAGCAATTGGATTTCTTCAAAAATATGGTGCCACGACGACGAAAAGATGCAAGAGGTAAGTATTGTTTGGTATTTTTTTTGAATTTGTTAGTTTTAAATTGATTTTGTTTGTTTTAGTTTAGAAATGAATGTTTTTT
>VDFB02193867.1:209512701-209549990 GCA_007258455.2 Sequoia sempervirens | reverse complement strand
AGAGAGGATAGGTAGAGAGGTAGTTCTTAAGCTCAAGGGAGAGAGAGTCAGATAAAGGGATGGAGATAGTGCGTGAGAAAGAGAGGTCTAGAGCGCAAGGGATAAACATTGAGTGAGATAGAGAGAGAAAGATGATACAACTCAAGTTGATTACTGAAATTTGACCTCTTGATTATTGAAATTTGACATGTTGATTATTGAAATTTAACTAAGTTTGATTCCAAAAATTAGAATTTGCATTATAACTCTTAGAGATCTGAAACCACTCTCAAACATCTTAAAACTATATACATGAAATATAATTTAAAGTATAAGAAAATAAATGTCCATATGTAAATATCAACTTAAATGTTCATTTCATGCATATAGTATCGTTGAACATGACAAGGAGAAAGGGAAAGAGAAAAAAATCAATGCAATACAAAACACGGTCGTATTATAATGTGCTCACATTTTGTGAAAGCACTCACATAACATGAGCACATTATAATGCACTTGCATTTTGTGAATGCATTCAAATAACGCGAGCGCATTATAATGCGCTCACATTTTCTCTTGCTTTGGGAATTTCCAAGCCTTTGGCTTGGATTTGCTTTGGGCTTCCAACCCAAAAGCTTGGAGTGACTTTCCAACATCCAAAAACATGTTTTTGTAGATTGTGAAAAATTTGACATAATCTCGAGTGTTCTCCCAATCAGGTTTGCACATGTTTCAATGTCAAGTCAAAGAAAAACCTAGGTAATGTTAAACTCTCTCTTAGCTATCTAACCATGTAATTTTTTTGCATATTTTGAGTATGTTAAGGTTTTCATCTTTAATTTTTTTTTGTATCCATTTTTTTCTCAAAAATGAATGTTTGGTATTTTTCATTTTATTTTTTAACCTTTCATCAAATTTTCAAATAAATTACATTTTTAGAAACTAGAATCCATTCTACACATTCAAAAAATAAATTGATTTTCGATAAGTTTTCAAAATTTTTAGGGTGGAGCACGCTCAAATTTTTGTTTTTTAGGATGTGTCCACTTTGAAAATTAGTAAAAAATCATATATTTATTAAAAAACTAACAAAAAATTGGGGATAAACTACATGTTATTAGCTAATTTCTCATCAAAACAGTTTTTGAAATACTAAAAAAGTTAAAGTTTTTGGGGGGGGCACACCAGATATTATGTTATGTTTAAAAAAAATAGGACCAATTTGTGTGATCCCCCTTTTTCAACCTCTTAATCTCTAACATTTTTTTTAAAAATTGTAGTTTAGAAAGCAGATTCAGAGCACTACAACTCTTGTTTTTGTTGCATCTTAAAATTCTGAGTGTAACTATATTTAATTTGTCTATCAAGGTCAATCTCTCTTGATTTTGGAAAAAAAAAGTGGCCACTTAAGACCTCTTTTTGGTCCCACATCTTTATTCACTTACCCTTGATCAAAAATTATTTTTTCTCTCCATGTAATAGATTTTCAAGTTATCTAAGTAAAAAATAATTTAAATCTACTATAGTTTTTGTGGCATCCCATCAATCTCATTTTTTTTCAATCTTTTTAGCAATTAAAATGATTCTTTTAAATTTGTAAATAACTATATCCATCTAAGTTTTCAATTAAAATAAAATTTATAAATATAAATTACATTAAGAGTAATGCATTTCATTAGTTTATATCTTTGTAAAATTCAAAACATAAATGTTATTTTTTAGGTGGTCTAAGTTGAAAATTTGTATTTGTGTTGGTTATTTATTTTATAAAGGTGTAACACAATTTTAAACTTTTATTGTATAAACTACTCTAATGTAAGAGAGTACTGAAGATCGATGATCTATTCTTATATAATATGTTATATATAGTGCATATGGATCTCAATATGTTTGGTTTGTTGGTGGTGAAATGGATTTCTTAAGATTACAATAACACTTTGGTTGTCACAATAGATGATGGATGACAACTGATAGGTGATGCCAAACTCTATTAAGATGTAATGAAGTCAGTTGGCCTCTATAGCAACATTTATAGTTCCTCTATCTTCTACCACTATAAAAGAGAGAGCAATAACATGCTATTTTTTGCTCGAACAACATATAGAACCATATTCAAGATGAAATTTAATGCTAGATGTGGAGTTGCGATCCTTGGAATCACCAATCCAGTTATAAACTATGTATCTAAGTTTGTATCTTAACTTATTGCATAGTGTATCCCAAATGTGTGTCCCATGTACATAATGTAGTACACATACATGAAAACTTTCTAATGAAGCTCATGAGGTTCTTGCATAAAATGAGAGACTATGCTAACACCATAAGAAATATTAGGATAAGCATGTGTGAGGTATATGATACTTCCCACAAGTTGTCAATAAAAAGTAACACCAACAAGAGGAGTCAAACAATGAGCCTCCAATTTGACTCATGATAGAAAGAGGGTTGAGTGGGTTTACAAGAAACCATATAAAACCATGAGAGTAGACCAAGAACATATTTTAGTTGAAAAATAATTATATCAAAATCAATACGAGTTATTTGAATCCCAAGAAAGTAATTTAACAATCCCAAGCTAGTCATAGAGAATTTATCAAGTAGAGCAAACTATATGGAGCAGGTCATGGATGAAGAACTCTAGGTGATGATCAAGTTGTTAAAATACGAACCAATAAGATAATTTTATCATCTTGTCATAGAATGTAGACATTAAGGTTGGAGTTTCATTAAGTGAAACTAAGAGAAATGAGGAAGAAATCCATATTGGCATGCCTAGAACTAGGGGCTTGTTTGAGGCCATATAGGGACTTTTGAACTCCACACACCAAGGAAAAATCATACATACATCTTTTTTCTTGTGTCATTTAGATTTCCTCTTGTAGATCACCATGAAGAAACACAATCTTTCCATCCATCTGATATATGAACTACTAATTAGTGGCAACAATGGCTAGAGTTAGGCAAATGAATAGGTGCAAAGGTCTTAGTATAATCTATGCCAAGCACTTATGAGAATCCTTCAGTGAGAAGTTGTGCTTTATATTTGTTAATGTTTCCATCTATCACATACTTGATGTGAAATATCCACTTGCATTGAATCAAATTTCTTCCCTTAGAAATGGGACTAGATCCTAAGTGTGATTGTTGATCAAGGAAGTGTATTCTTCCTCCATTTTTGAATCCCATTCAACAATCCACTTTTCATCCTCAAATGTTTGTGGATTAGAAGCTTGAGCTATGTATGCACAAGGAAGATCTTGATATTGTGACCCAGATCTTCTAGTCTCTTATGAATCCCCAATTGATGCACATGTTGCCTATAAGGTCTAACAAGCGTAAAGTGGAAGAGTAGTTGAAGTGGAACTAGACATGTGTGCTAGAAAATTAGGACTAGAAGGTGGAGTGGGAGTATGAAGTTCCTCTATCTTTGAATTATCATCAATATATAGATGAAAGCCTTGTGTAGAGGATGAATGGAAAATGTCAATCATAGGGGAAGGAGTTTCCTCAAACTTGACAATTTATGAAATGATCACATCATGAGTATTAAGATCCAAAAGTTGATACCCTTTGAATCCATCATGATAACCCACAAATATGCAAGGCTTGCTTTGTGCTTTAATTGCCTTACATATTTTTAAAGATATGTGGGCCCAAGCTTTAGATCTGAACACTCCTAAGTGCTTAGCCAATGGTTATGACCACTCCAAGTCTCAATTGGGGTGATCTCCTCCATGGCTTTGTGTGAAATAAAATTTTGTATGTCATTAGCATAGTTTATTGCCTTAGCCCAATATTTTGGTGTCAATGAACAAGACTGCATCATTCAGTTGGCTATTTATTTCAAGGACCTATTCTTTCTTTCTACTAATCCATTTTTTTGTGGGATATATAGAACACAGTGTTAAATATTGATTTCTTTGATAGAACATGTGACTCATCAAATCAATGGTTAAAATATTTCTTTTCATTAATAGTGCAAGGATTTTGATGACCTTGCCTTTTTGTTTCTTAGTCAAGGCCTTGAAGTGTCCAAACTTGTCAAACACTTCATTCTTCTTGTCACAAAAATAGGCCATTATGAAACATGAGAAATCATCTATGAAGGTGAGGAGATATCAACATTTGTTGAAGGACAAAGTAGGAAAGGGGCGTGCTAGATCATTATGTATCAACTCAAGAATTGTAGAAGTTTCCATCGTCTTTCCTTTTTCATATTTCTCTTTAGGATGTTTACCTAAGGTATAACCATGAAAAACACATTTGGAAAAGGAGATTTGAGGTAGTCATATGACCATTTGTTAGCTTTCCAACTACCAACCATAGTGGTAATTCAAGTGACCAAATTTCTCATGCATAGTTTATCCACTTCATTAGTGTTAGTAAGAAGATCCTTGGAAGGTAAATCAAGTACAAAATGTGAGCAATTGTACAAGTGTGTCTTTCCAAGGGCAACATGGGAATCATCTTCAAGATCCCTAGTGGTGATTATGTTTGGAGAAAACTCAACTCACTTCCCTAACCCTATATGATTAAGTTGGTAAATGTAGAGAAGGTTGGATGACAATGAAGGTACACATAATACATTGTTGAAGTGTCCTCCAATCCTCTCAAGTAAATTAATCCATGTAACATCAATTGTAGAATAATCACCCATGTGAATAGTCAAAGTAGAGCACAACTTAAGTGATGAAAAGTGTTCACATGATGCAACCATGCGGTGCATAACACCCAAATCAAGTATCCATGTTTGAAAAGATGATGAAGAGGCAGTAGTCATGAGAGATTTACCTTTTCCTTTCCCTATGTTGGAGGAGGATCAGGTTCCACTTGACGGCTTAGGAACCTCGATGTTATTCTTTTTTAAGAAGCTCAATGAGAGAGTTTATTCATTTCCTCATACACATAGACTTGATGAAATGGAATTGAACCAATGTAATCATAAAACATGTTTCTACAACATTGGATAGTAACCAAACTCGATAGATAAGTCTATAAAATTCTAAGATAACCAACAATACAAATTACACTCAAATTCACATTTTATTTTTAATTACTATTGTTTCCAAAATTGTATCAAGGTAAATATCATAAAAAAGAGAGCCAATATATTTATTCAATGTAAAAAAAATAGCATTCACTAAATAGCATGTTTTCACACAATCTTGTAATTGGTCTTCTCTAGCTTTCTACATGCTTTGGCGCCTTAATTATTATAATAGATTCAATAAAATTCAATCTGCCCCATTTAATTGCCTTTACTTTGTGCCCCAATGTTAATTGTTTCCTTTTCATACCATGGTTGAGCTTCAAATGGTCTCCCATGAAGTATTAGTTCATTACAAGGTTTTGCTTTGTCTTTGTGTGCCTTATTCCATTCAAAGTGTTGACTTGCAATTGCTTGTGGCATACAATTTAGATGGTGTTCCCTTTGTGTACAAGTGATTAGATATTGATATCATTCTATTGCACCAAAAATGTTTGGTCACATACATTTTTTGTGATTTTTAGTGAAATAACATTAGCTAACATCTTTGTTGAGATGAATTGGCAAGTTGGAGCAAATGAGATATGGTTGCAAGGAAAGACGATCAATAGAAGTGGTGAACCTATTTGGTCTTCTTAACAAGGGCTTGGGTGTAGTATTTGTTCTTGTAGCTATGTGGAATGCATGTTATGTCTCATTCCCATTGAAATGATGAAAGGTCAAGCCATCTCTACATGTTTCTCTATTTAGTTGTTGATGCTAGCATAATGTTATATAAGGGATGCATGGTGGTCACATGGTGCACAATCATTTTTTATTGATCTAAGAGACTAATGAGAAGATATTCTATGGAGTCTAGGTGGCAATGATTACTAGGGATGTACCATGTGGATATGAGCTTAGGAAGATGGTCTACTCTATGTTGTATCACTTGGCAGGGCTTGTGTATATTTTCCAAGGGGTACTATGTGTTTGTTCCATAGTGGAATGACTAAATGATGAAACAAAGTGTGTGCATATTTTTCTAAGTGTTATGGATGTTATAGGGATGCAAGGACACCTAGGAAATACCCCTACCATCCTTGAATTTTTTCCCTAGTCATCCTTGAAACATGGTGATGACCCACTATTGTTGGGACAGTTGGGGGATAGCATTGATGTCCCAACTATTGGGATAGTCAACTATCCTTTCCAAAAAAATCTTATTTTTAAAGTGAAAAATTAATAAAAGATATTTTAATATTTTTTTGTGGGCCCACACACCACACTTAGCCCTAAATGCAAAAAAATAAGCCTCCCTCTTTCATTCTAATTCATTTTGACATGCCAAAAAAATTTAATTAAGTGGGAGAAAGAAAATTATTTTGAATAGGTATTGAAGGTGTAGTTAGACAAATCAAAACTAAGACAACATTAGTGAGCAATGAGATAGAAAAACAAATAGAAGTAAGTGATTCTTCCACTTGTTTTTTTGTAATTTTTTTCAAAGTTATAAATAAGAATATATTTTCTTTCTATTTTTAGTGTAGAGAAGGGGGATTCGCTACTCATGAGTCTCTTTATTCTCAAGAGAATCCCAAGTGGAAAACTACCCTAAAAGGAACAAAGTGAGAGTTTCAGAATAAGAAAGAGTAGATCACAAAGTTTTTTTGGACAAACTAACAGGCTCTCGGCCAAAGGACAGTAGTGTGAAACAAGGACGCCAATGCGACGTGCTGGAGTCCCAAAGGCGCATTCACATCTCATACAGGCCAAAGACCGAGAATATCACAATAAAACAACTAAATGACTACCAACAATTAGATTGCTAAGAACTCTTAAGATGCAGGAAAGTAATAAAATATAATAGAACTGAAATGAAGTGAAGTATAAACGATAAAGTAAGAGAATAAGAGAGAGAGACTACTTTGAACAACCCAAGTAATGAAGCCTCCAACAAGAAAATATCTTCAATACTTGCATACATAAGATTGAGGGAAAATGTTGGGGTTGTATAGGGGTTTTCCTCAGTCGAACCCTTGTTTTGGTGTTCCCACCTCCACGGACAACCAGATAGATAGAGAAAGTGAACAAAGTAAGCAAATATGAAGTGATAAAAGCAATCCCTGCTCAAGGAGAACCCATATCACAAAATAGAGATGTAGTAGATAGAGGATATGAGAAATCCCAAGATGCTCGCAAGCACAAGGCAAGAGAGATATTAGCTGCAAAGCTTAAGGAAGCCAAAGAGGGAGACAACTGTGAGAGCCAAGAGAGTTGCAAAGAGTGTTGTAAGGAAGTGAGAGTGCTTGAGGCTGTTGTAACAAGTGAGAGATTTGTGCAAGCAAGAGAGTAAAGAGGGAAAAGAGAGTGTATCCAAGAGAGAAAACCAAAGAGAGACAAAATGAATTGAAATAATGGATTAAAAAGAGAGAATAGGAGGAAAAAGAAGCTTCTTGAGCGGTTACAAGGTGTCTCAGGCCATTACCACCGACAAAAGGAGCTGATAAGTGGCAAACATGCTCAAAAACGGTCTTGCGAACGTCAAAATGTCATAGGACGCTAGCATGGCGTATGAGCATTCATGCGATGCGCTAATGTCTAGACACATCATGCTACAAAATGATGAGAATGGGAAAAGCACAAGGTTTAATGCAAAGCTGATGCACAAAGGGTAGTTGCTAAAAAGGGGTCTCGAGCATCTTGAGAGGGAAAAAAGACTGATGTAAGGGCTAAAATGAGCCTACACAAGTTCTAAGGGAGTGGACACTAAAGTGGATTCAAGAATGTATGTGAAATTGCAAGGGGTGCAATTTTATGACATTACATTTTGCCCCCACTTTAGCAGGCATATGAATCTACACTAATATGCATGGTAAAGGAAATCTACTAAACATAAATAACATCATAATAGAAAAAGGATATTGTAGAGGAAGTAGACAACTCTCCAAACTAAGGAAGTATGCCCCCAGGCTGAAGACCTACAAAACAAACAAATTAGAAAAGAAAGATCTGCACAAGACAACAATGTTAGAACACAAAAAGCCATTACATCATGGGGTTAGAACATATAAAAACACATATGCATAGGCACACAAAAAACTATCAAGATTTGAGTTAGCAAAGTGAAAGAGACCTCGATGTAGAAGGTTTTCTTAGTACTACACGTCATCCCCAAACTAAGAAATAACACATATAGAAGAATTCTTAAATGGTGAGAAGAAGGTAAGAATTGATTGCTTTAAGAGAAGAATACATGCAAAAGATAGGGAAGCAACCAATGTCAAAGAGAGAAAGAAGTATATACTTAGGATGAAGAAGGATATAGATCTTCGATCTAGTATATACAATTTGAGAAGAGAAGAAATAAGAGAATTTAAGAGGGGAATGAAAATTCCAAAAGAGATGGCTCCACAAGTACTCTCTCCTGGGGAGGGTTGAACAAATGCACCACAAATCCGTAGACCTATGGAAGATGAACAAAAGGCTCTGTAGGTACTCTCTCCTACAGAGCTGAACAAAGAGATCCCACAAGATGCAAGCTATTTACAAGTCCCCAGACTTGCAAAGAGGGCACCCCAGGTACTCTCTCCTGAGGGAAGCCCGATGTGAGAGGCTCCGTAGAGTCTGATTGGTCCTCATAGGTGTTCGGTCCTACAAGGTAAGCTTGAATGGATCTAGTCAGGCTTCCCCCAAGCTAGATGCCAATATGTGAGATGTTGTAACATCGCACATCAAATAGAAGATAAGTCTAGTTGAGTTTCCCCCAAGCTAGACACAAAGAAAAGAAATAGGTCTAGTCAGGGCTACCCTCAAGCTAGACACCATATAATTCATTTGAGATAAAAGCTTTCAAAGGGGGTCCCTCGGGAACCCTTCAAGAGAAAAGGGGTCCACTCAAGGGATGCTTCATTTGAAAGACAGAGAAGAGAGGGGGTCCCTTAAGGGGGAAACACATCTCCAAAACAAGTTATCACTACCCCTAACATACAGGGGAGGAGAACCATGCAAGATACTGAGAATATACAAGATAGAGGTAGACCTCGATATCACTTGTCATTTGAAGAAGAGGCAGGTGCATCAAAAAATAAATGAGTGATGACCCTAGAATCATGAAGTTGTATTTTATCCTTCAAGGCCTTACATTCACTAGTATAATGGCCAGACACTCGATGGTATGCATAGAAAGAATTTTTTGCTTCATCATGCTTATGAAATTTCTTATGTGTAAGAGGAGGAAGGGTAATCAAGTGGGATTTAAGAAGCCTCAACAAAATACGCTTTTGCTTTGATAAAGGATGAGGAACAGGAAGCAACCCTTTCTCTTGTGGAGAAGAGTTTGATTGCTCACAAGAAGAAGACATGAAGATAGTAGATAAAGGTAGATGAATCAATCCACGAGAATAAGGTTGAGCGGAAATCATGTCGCCATTCAACCGTGGTTTCTGTTTAGATTGTTCATTTGAGAAACCAAGCTCCAAATTATGCTTACAAGATGCACATTCTATAGGGACCTAAATGCCTTGTTCATTACGCCCACAACCCCACACATCACCCATTTTTCCATGATCATACTCTTCCAACTTCACATGAATGTAAACCCTTATGTCTTCTATGTGCAGAACACCATATGGGATGTGCGAAAATGCACCATCTGAATCATCCACCAAGGATTTGTCAGGATGTCGTTTGAATTTGGTTCAGGGACAATCCACTACCTATACAACTTTTTGTGTATACATTGTGCAACAAATTCAAACCACTTTCAAAACTTAGGGCAAGATAGAAGTATAAATACCTTTTAATCGCCGTCTGGTTAGGGTTTAGTGTACAAGAACTTCTAAAAATTCTTCAAACACTTTACTTTTCTCCTTCATTACTCTGCTCTTCTCAAATGCTCATTTGCAAATGACTTAGATTGTGTATGATATCCCTTACAAAACCTTTTGCATTGACCTAATTTCACATTGAATACACAATTTGAAAAGCTGGTAAAAACCCTAACTATGTGCACAATCAACTTCAAATTCTCCGTAAATTTTTGCATCTTAATATTTGCCATTGATGTTTTCTCCAAAAGGTCAAGAATATTGATCCACACGTCATATCCACATGCTAAAGCATCAACATTAATTATTTGGTAGGGGATAAATAATTTTCTGTTCATGCTCCCCCTAAGCCAAAGCTTTCTTCTTAGTTTCCAGAGGAAACATCTGCACCAGATGTTGGTATAGACTCAGGCTTAGTCTCACTGTCTTCCTTCTTTTTCCAAATATTTTCCATCTCTTTCTTCATCTCTATTGGATTAGTCTTTTTTACTGGATCATTCTTCTTTGATGGATTATTCTTCTTGCTTTTATAAAATTTGGAAATAAATGTCCTGGTCTTTTGCAATTGTAACAAGTGACATCATTTTGAAAAATCTTACTTCGACCCATTATGGATCTACATTGATTAGCTTTATGCCCAAATCCATTGCATGCATAACAGTAAACATTGAAAGATTGAAACCTCATACCATTGTTATAACCATTCATCATTTGACTTCTACATTCATTAGCCTTATGATCAAATCTTTTGCATGTAAAGCATTGACCAGGAAAAGATTAAACATTCTGATTCATTCTGCTTCTACATTACATAGACTTATGTCCAAATTTATTATAGGAATAACAAAAACCATTAAAAGATGGGTACCTTTGTGCATTTGGTTGTCTGATCGGTGGTCTTTTGAAGTCTTTCTTTTGATTCTGGACTTGCTTTCCATTACTCTTTTTGTCCTCTGTCTTCTTTTCAGTCTAATTTGGAGTTTGATTTGTCTTTGAGCTTTCACTTTCTCAAACCCTAATCCTTCTTTGTCTTAAGATCCTTTCTAGTTTGCAATCATTTCATCAAGCTTTGTAGAGCTCATCTTGAATTTATCTTCGTGAATATTTGCTTTCTCAAGATCTGATCTCAAGGTCAAAACTTCTCCTTCAAGTTTTGAACATTCTTCAGATTTTTCTTTCATCCTTGCATTCATACATTCTTCAACTCTTTTTCCTTCTTCAACTTGCTCTTTCAGACTAGTAATTGTTTCATTAGCTTGCTTCAATTGCTCACTGACCTCCTTATGTCTTTCTCTGAATTTCTTGATTTTCTCTCTCAACTTTTTGATGCATTCTGCTTTTTTGACATTTTCCTTTAGATCTTTGTTCTCACTTTCAATCCTTTCCATATCTTTAAGGGCTATTATGAGTTTTCCATTCATGTCAACCATGCACTCTTCTTCTGTGAATCCAACAAGAGGATTTTCTTCTAGAGTAGGATTTCTTCTAAGAGCCATGTGTTCAACCTCCAAGATTTTGCCCAAGTAGTTAAGCTTCTTCCAAGGAACCAAGCTCTGATACCAATTGTTAAACACCCAGAATACTAAGAGGGAGGGTGAATTAGTATTCTTTGAAACCACTTAAACATTAAACATTCATTCCACATAGCATATTTAATTTGCAGTAAGAAAGGAAAGCATGAAATCAACCATCAACATCACATAACACATGAACACTAGATTTTCACATGGAAAACCCAAAAAGAGGAAAACCATAGTGAGGATTAGCTCACAATATATTATAATTGATTATAAGATATTACAGAATTGCTCACTGCAAGTGGACTCATTGTCCTAGTGGAATCACTACCCACAAAAAGAAGAAAAGATAGAAGAGAGTGGTGGGACACAACTAGGATTTGAACTATTACAATTGCATCTACAATATGCATGAATTACAGTTCCATTGAAGCTCAATACATTGACTTTATACACTTCATACTGACCTGCATTAACACTCTGCTCTGCTCTGCTTTCGCCTCACACTCGCACAATTCGCATCAACAGATACTTATTATCTATCATTCATTCAAAACATCAAAAATGAACTCACATATATATCCTTCACAACCTCAAACATCAATTAGGTCAACCTAATTACATGTATCATATAAAATATAACTTGTTGGCCCCAAAACATACTCCATGCCATAAACAAACCTTATGACGAACTCAAATAGGTTGGCACAGACCTATATTAGCTCCTACATAACACATCAACACTTATTTAAGCTCTACAATACTCATATCATAGTAGGTCGGCACCAATAATGACCTAACATCAAAATTCACCAATTGATCAACCAAAAATGGACATGCAGACCTCCAAACTTCATGCCACTTGGAATTAAGATACATTTGACACCTATTAACACTCTGCAAGACCAGACAACAATCCGCGATGAAGTGCAGATTCACCAAAACATATACACTATACAAGAAACACTATCACTGGCCGACCAAAACTTCTATCATCCATAACTTTTACTCCAGAAGCCAAAACAATGTGAAACTTTGTATTTAAACGCTTCTATCATCTAACAAAATTACATTAAAATTGCATAGCAAGATTCTTTAGAGTGGACCAATGCGGGCCAAATTACCAGATGTCCTGTACGCCGAATTACTTGTTCTAATACTTAGGCAATTTACAACATCAGCTGTTTGCACCGGATCAAACCTTCTTGCAATCAAGCATTGGATTAACATGTTCAAGCATGCTCAAGCTATACAAAATGATCTGCACAATGATCTTCATATCACAACACAATGTTGACATAAATGACAATACTGTATTGCATACTGTACACCTTGTGTTCATACCTCATGCTCATGTTGTTGGTAAGTATATAAATGACAAACTTGTTATTCTTCCAACACACATACCTCTGCTACATGAAAAGAAAAGTTGTGAAATCCAACAATTCCTTTGAGATAACCTCAAATGAACATAAAAACACATTTTATGAACTACAAACTAAACTTATTTAGTTGAACAACTCAATATGTAATTCAACAAAGAATTTTATATATAAAATCAAATTCTAATGTGCAAAATGAAATATAGTTATTTATACACAAACATGAAACAACATAAAATTGAAGAGAGTCATTAATTGTAGCATATATATATACATTTGTTATGTGATAATCTCAAATCACCAATTATGCCCTTTCATTACTTTCACCAACCTTAAAACAATAAAATTTGTTGAAAACATTTTGAATCAATATTCGAGTCAACTACCTAGGAGAGATACAAATTTGAAACACATCCTAAGAACCATGAACTAAACTTGTGTCTAGGCCCTCAATTCACCGTACCAAAAATTTGATGGAACATAACAAAAAAAATACAATCATGGGATTTTTGAGACCGTCCAGCAGGCTACGCCAAAATTGCAAGGAGCAGTCTTCCAACGATCGTAAGCCCAATTGTAAATTCCATTGCTGGAAACCGCTACCGTCGTCACCATAACTCCGAGCCTGCAGACTCTTCTAGGCCTTCAAGCTAAACACCATCAATCACTTTTGCTTTTCTCATAAAGCGAGTCGAGTAAACCCTTGTGATGAGAAATAATCAAATTCTTGATAACTATTGACAGAAATCAATGAGGTTTCCCACATCCTTGATGAGGTCCTGATATTACGCTAATCGTCATAACCAACTGCCCAACATCACATCCAGTAGAATCCCCAGCCCTTGCTCAAGCTAACGTGTTTTTCCTCTGTATATTCCACTGACTGCACTATAAACTCCTCCTAACAACCGCACGCATCCTCAGCTTGTACTGATGCAGCCAGTTTTTCCTTAAAATCCACTAAAATTGATGCATGGGAGGGAAGTAACCCTCTGTCCGCAATTCCTTCACTATCTAGAAGATGTTCTATCACCTTCATCATGGATGGGTTCAAGCAATTAACTTTTTTTTTCAATCTATGATAAGATGCATGTCCTTTATGAAGAGGGTTCCTGGGTGAGCCCAGTCTTCTACCAGCCATGATATAAAATCCTAAAGCTAGCCACGCACACCATGCTGTCAACACCGAAGACTTTGCAAATAGAAATCCAACGCACCAGAGGCACAAAAATACCAAACAGAGAATGTCCATTCGTTAAGCACGATCCACCTAAAAACAAAGAGATCAATATAGAAATAATACCAAGAGTATCAAACTGACACTTAAGTTTACCAGTAAACCTCATACAACCAACCTGTCTCCTAATAAAAGGCTTAAAGAATAAGATCATCAATCTATCAAATTGATCACGATTCATACCATAAGAAAACCACACAAACCAAGGTTCATAACTAGCATAGATGTTCCATAATCGACTCATCAATAAAAATCCTAACCAGTATGAATCTTATTAACTAAAATATGTTTGAAGTCATCTAAGATTTATGCTTAAGAAAGCAATTCTATGCTTTAGAATTGCAATGTGTAAGCTCTGAAATTTTTGTAGTGGCTGTATGACATGAATTGGATGCAAAATGAAACTGAAACAAGTAAGAAAATAAAACTTCATGCAAGAGATTACCCTAGAGAAAGCCAATTGCAAAAACTCCTGAAGAATGGGGTTGTGCCTCCTCATGTTACAATCTCTATGCAAGACTTACAAGCTGGTTTGCCTCAATTGAGGTATCCAAGAACATTGTGGGGTTTTATAGACTTACTTCTACAACTCTCTTTACTGCACCTAAATTACTCAGCTGCACATACATGCTACAACTCCATAACTCTGAATTACGATGACTTACATTACCCCCAAGGGGTGTTTATATACAACATACCAAGAATTGAACAGAACAGAGATGAAAAATCAGGAGAGGCTTCAAAAAGATTGAATTTCAAATGCTCAGGCATCTTTGGATCTATGTGAGCTTGCTATTTTGTCTTATGCAAGATAGGTTGAGATGTACAAACACACCTGGATGATCCTGTTCTGTACAGGACGGGTGTGACCGTATCAGAACATGCTTGAAAAGTTCAACTGCAGCCAATCCCATCAAGTATGAACTACTGTCATCTGGCTATGACCGTAGGGTGTTTGGTTCACCCTTGAATTCATCTTCTCCATTTTGCCCCTGCAAATTTGTTCCAACTGAATTGTGTGTTAGGAGCAAGTACGAGTATCGATCACCCTAGTTAGTTAGACAGATGGTAAATGTACTTGTGGAATTGCTTGAATTCCATTAAAGTGTACTCATGATCTGATTCAGATCATCAAACCTCACAAATCAGTCTTTCTCTAAAAATATTGAAGAAATTTCTTCATTTTTACTTTCCAAGTGCTAAACATACCCTATTTAAAGGTTGTATATTGATAACCATGAAAATGTTGTCAGTATGGCTGGGCAGCGATATCTTTAACATATAATAAGGCTGAATTCAAGGTTGGGTTTACACTTTACCCATGTACAAGTGCTAAAACATGGTTTTTTAACTCAAATTTGTTTGACATTTTCTTTTGATTTATTTATTTTATATTTGATGAATTTCCGTGCCAGTAGAAAGTAATATGAAACTGTGGAGTACAGAGATGTAATGACATTTTTACAGAAATGATGCAGGAGTTTCAAACAGAGACATAACTGTACATTACATGTCACGTATTAGAATAATTCTCAAGTGATATAATCTATTAACAGATAAATTTGTTGAATGCAGGACAATTTAGCATTTGCGCTTAACATAGAGAAATTTGAAATTGTGACTTATTTGCAAGCATGCCAAAATTTTATTATAGTCTTAGAAGGCAATTAAAAACAAATAAATGGATCTCAACTTTTCAAACCAGCAGTGACTTGTGTTTCCCATCCAACCAATGAAGTCAGCTGAAATGGGGTAAAATAAACCCTGGAAAACCATCAATTTTGTTTTACTCCATGGTAACAGAACATTTTTTCTAATGAAGTGCCTATTCATTTGAAGCTCCTCAGACTTTAATCCTGTAAAAACAGATGAAATAAGGTCAAGCAACTTATTGTGAGCCTATGTCAACATACATGGCAATAAATAAAAGAAGTCATTTTTCTAAGTTCTATGTTTAGAGGACATATGCACCATATAGCTAGAAACCTTAAATCTGTTATGAAATATGGAATCAGATTAAACTACGATGGCTTATGTGGGACTAATCTTTCTTTCATTTTCCCACCAAGTTGTTATTGTATTGATTGCAATGCTTTAGTACTATTAGTATTCCAGGCCTGAGTCATAATGCGGTATGCATGAGCCAAATGGGCATAAATAAACTAATTTCAATCAGATGCAAGTTTGATACTGATGAAATATTAGGTAATGGGTTACTCATGAATTATGTTGTGTGCTGAATACAGAAGCCAAAGATGAGGCTGGACCTAAATTCATTCCTTTCACTGGAGTTGGAAGGCGAGTGGATGGAAAAACTGTTCAGAATTCTGCAGGACCTGTAACTGCCTCTATATCTACAAAGTCCACATACCAAACTACAAGTGGAAACTCGTCAGGCCTAAGATCCAAGTCCTCTGCTGCTGCAAAACGGACATCAGCCTCAAATGATGCTCAAGAAAAGGTATTTGATTTCCTTTAAGAGAGGAGGAGTTGAAAACCTGGAGGCATTTAATTTTGCAATTAAGTTATCTGAATTGTTTCTCCTCTTGCTGTTAGGCTTCTGCAATGGACGTTGGCAGAGATGAGGTACCAAAGGAACCATCAAAGTTCCAGCCTTTTACTGGCAAGAGATATGTATTGAAGGGTTAACATAGGCTCTCTACATGGCAATCTATGGATGTATCTTGAATGTCCTAAAGATGTTTGTATGTTATGTTGTATAGACACATCCGTATGAATATTTCTGGACTTAAAGAAAAGAGTTTAAAATGGATTCATGGCTATTTTTGCAGAAAGACTAAAAACATGAGACTTAGATGCACGATTGGAGATATGTTTATCATACAAAACTCAGAATTATGGAAATAGAGTTGATAAAGAGCAACTTTAATTTACTATAGTTTATAATTGGCAATTTTATTTTCTTGGTAAATATTGGATGAATTATAGGCTGCCTTTAACACACTGTGGGATAAATGTCTGACAATATTCTGAAGATTTGTCAACATGGGCTAGACTCAAATATACTTATAAAAGCTACATCACGACCTTGCCACGTGGCTGCTCAAGCTATTGACCTTTTTCTTGTGGTGAGGGGGATATGAACCTAGGTAATTCTTTGCAAGTGCCCCACATTACCATTACACCACAAACTCTTGAATTATATAAAATAAATATATAAATATAAATGTGAATAAGGGTAGCTATAAATTTATAATTTTTCTTAATCAAATTTTTAAAATGTTTCTTAGAAAGAAGTCTAATGTGGATAAGTCTAATAAGTTTTAAAGAGAAACAATACATAATTTCAAGCTAATATTCCATGATTTAGAATAGTTCAATTGATACTTATCAAATTGGGTGATGTCTAGGAGTGTAGGCATGAGATTGACTAGTAAAATGAACTATTACATAGTATCAATCATCGCCATCAAGATTTACACCCAATAACTACAATTTCGTGCAAGATCATTGCTTCCATTCCTATTTTGTCTCAAGTTGCTTAATAATGGACTTTTTTTACCACACCAACCCTACTTAGCTTACTACCCCATTAAGATAAGCCAAATTACAAAATCTAGTATAGAAATCAAGTTCTTCCTCCTCATTGTTAGAGACCTCTTTCTCTATGGTTTAGTCAATCTAGAGTGATATGACATGGTTGATGAGCTCATAATGCTTCTAAATCAAATCCCTAAAATGCCTCCCATCCAAAAAGTCAAGCTACAAAGAGAATAATTAATTCCAAACTAATATCTCATGAGCTAGAATAGTCCAATTGACAAGTTTACTAAATCATGGAATGTCACAATGAGTGAATTTATGAGATAGAAACTAGTAAAATGAACTACTACATAGTATCAATCACCACCATCAAGACTTACACCTAATAATTGGGACTTCATGCAAGATCACTCCTCTTAATCCTACTCTTCTTAGACATGCTTAATAATGGATTTTTTCATCACACCAACCCAACTTAGCTTACTACCCCATTACAATAATTTTTTTTACAAAACTTAGTATAGAAACCATTGTACCACTTTTAGCATAAATTTTATATAGGTTATGTCTATTTTATAATAGAAAAAAGAAGTATTTTACCATAATTAGAATTCCCTCTAAATTCAAGATTGATCATGATTCCACATAAAAAGACAACATGGTCACAAGTCTTGTGATTCAAGAACATAAATTCACAATCAATTCTTTAAGGATGAATTAACTTCCTTCCTAATTATTCAAATGCACCTATATAAATAGCTATCAATGTATAATTTATGTATGTGTCATATATAAGGAGCTTCAGGATTGCAAGATTGAGTATTAGGTATGGAAGACAAATAATGTATATGCAACATAACTAGTTATAGAGATATAGCAAATAAAATTATGTTCAATATTTGTGCATTATCCTCCAACTTCTCAAATAAAAAGTGCACTTTCACTAACTTGATTATATTGAAAAAGATGTGTTATATTAGTTTTATGTTTTGGGTAGTTTATTGTTCCATACATAATGATTATTATATAGATGACAACACAATAGTATGTTGAACTTTTTGGCCTAAGTGAGACCCTTAGAATCAATATAATTAAGCATTTTTAATTTGTGTCAATTCTACTAAACAACCGGTCAATAATTTAAGCATGTTGTTATGTAGATTCAAGTTGTAATTATTTTTTTAAATAATCATTTCTATCATTTTTTTCAATCATTTTTTAATTGAGTGACATTTTTCTTCTATATAACATTTCACTACAAATAAAAATTTGCCACTATTTCATAGATTTAGATTATTAATTTCGATGCACATATTTTTTTGTTAAATATTCTATTTATTATTAATTTTTTAATTAGTATTGACAAAAATTTCAAACCTATATTTTTATGTAATACATTTCTCTTGGTATACATATCAAAATTAAAAAAAAATCATTGAAAAAATGACATCTATTTGGAGTATAGTGCATTTTTAAAAGATTTTTTAACAATATTAGTTATTTTCCCTAGAGTCTTGAATAGAGGTCATTACTTTTTTTTAATATGTTTGCATTCTTTATAAAATTCAAAATATATAATATTAAGAAACATAATACATTATAATTTTCAAAAAACTATGTTAAGGGTTATAGACTTACAAATGACATTTCCAAATGATTTCATTTGATTTTCAAAAAGATGAAGCAAAATTATTTTTTTGTCAATTTTTTGACAAGTGCAGAGGAGATTCCATTAAAGATTTGATCAAACCCATTTTAATGACACCCTTATAGGCTTAAATTATGTATTCTATTCATTTAGAGAGTTGAGGTATGGAGATATCTACTAAGTGTAAATAGAAAGCCTATACAACCTCAAGCACTATATGCAGTACAACACAAAAATATCAAAATAAAAAAAGAACAATGTAGGCTATGATTTTGGTAACAAATCAAACTCCACCAAACTACCCAATCATGCTCACATTGGCACCTACAACCAATGCTTCCATAATAAATCCTAATCCCATTGACCTAGAGAATAAACTTGAAAGGTAGATATACATAAAATAAAACCAATAAATTTTGTAACATATAAAGAAAAATATAGGCAATGGATAGGATGTATTAAGAATCTTTTCACAAGTTTGATCATGCCAATACTACTATCAACTATGGTAAATGTATTGTTGGCCTTGTCTAGAATGATATGAATAAAAAGTGACAACTGAGAATCAATCTTGCTCTTGTCAATTGAATATGAATACACAGGTCAAGACCCTTGGGACTCAAACTCAACCCTTTTCCCTATAAATTATCAATTAGATCTTGTTCAAGTTGTGAGTCCTTTTTTGTCACTTGGCCCTTTCAACCTACCTTGCATGCCATGCAATGTTTCAAAATAGGAACCCTTACATAAATAAAAAAAGAGATATAAATAATTTATGATGACTACTTATGATGAAATAAAAATGAAAAACAAGTATTTGATAAGCTATAAGATGTAATGAGCTCATGTGTTAGCAATTTTGAATTTCCCTCTTCCTTTAACATTATAATGTAATACATTAGGAGAATGAATTAGGGTCATTCTTAGATAGAACAAGCACTTGATTAATTTTTAGATTCAAAATATCACAAACATGAAATGATAATTCTCTATCTATGATAAAGAAATGTTGAACATCACACATGCATTGGTCAAATTAAAACAAATAGTTGGTGGTTGACCGAATTGTGGTAAAAAATAATTACAGTAGTTTGATATTTTTCTCAATCAAAAGGATCTAAATGAGTAGCAACAAAAGAGTGAGAAAACTCCAAGTGTACATAATTATAATATGGATTACATCAAAGTTAAAAAGAATGAGGTTGTTGATGAACTATTTAGGAGACCAAATTTGTGTTTCATCTCTTAGATCTCTACGTAGTGGAAAAATAAAATTGTAACAGAGTATTCCAAGAATATGTTCATATATGATGTAATAGAAGGGAAGATATCATATGATATGTACAATATTTTCAATGAGAGTATTCTTTACAAGGGAAGAGTCTTCTTGGTGTTGGAATCCTTACTTTTCATAAAAAAATCATAGAATTCCACACAATTAGGGCATCAAATATCTCTTTAATATAATCCATTTAATTACATATTACAACTCGAGATAGTTGACACATGGCACACCAAGTGCCAAATCAAAGTGGGATACCTCATTTCTAATATGATGTCATTTAAATACAACAAAAATAAATAATAATGCTAGGAACTTGAAAAAGTTGAGTCACCTTAATTCCAAAAATTCTTCCACTTGTTGAATACTTTGCGAGAGAAAAATAAAAACACACCAACAATGGAATATAATACCTAGCTTTTAAGAGGTTCATAGACTTGAGAATGCCATCTAAAATTCTCCATGCTCAACAAATCTACAACATTCACCAATGTTTCTAATTTCTCCATTTTCACCCTTCCATATTTGGTCATATCTTTAATAAAGGGGTACTACAAATCTATGTGATTGGTCATTGCATGAAAATTTGGGTTCCTCACTAGGAAAATTGCACTTTAAATATCACAATAAATTGTAGTTGGTCCCTAATTTAGCACAAAATTTGAACATAATATTTTTTAGCCAAATGAATTTTCTACATGCATGATTGGCTTTCCTAAAATTTGTCTTTTGTATTGGACAAAGAGACCACATCTTGTTTCTTTCTCTTCCAACTAATAGCACCACCCAACAAAGAAAACACATATGCACTAGTGGATCTTTTGTTATCAAAATTTTTAGCCCAATTTGAATCCATGTATACATGAATATTCAAGGAATGAATATCTCTTGTTATCCTTCTATGATAGCACAAGGAACACTTTGATGTGCCCCACAAATAGTTGAAGTCTCTTTTTATTGCATCCCAAATTATCCATCCAAGATTTGAGATAAATCTACTTAGAAATTCCACACTTGAGTACATTTGTCTAGTATAGCTTAAACACTATAACACACATAAGACTACCAACTACACTATGATAAAGTACCTTACTCATGTTTTCCATATCTAAAGGAGGACATAGCATTGTGTAAGGGGGAAATCGGGAAGATGTTATAGATCAAATTGAGTGAATAGAAACTAATCTAAACAACAAAATGCTAACAATTCATGCCCATTACTCACAAAATGAAACTACAAAATTAAAGAATTCAAGAACAAAATTGAAATGAAACAATGACAATGAAATCCAAACAATATAGTTGTACCATCTCATGTCAGAGTGTGTTTGCAAAGATGTTGGGTTGTTCGTATCAATGTGAAACCTCCATTGTGCGTGTAAAAGCTTGAAGAATATGTATGTGTTGATCGAAGATATGTGCGAAGCTTTGTCAAAATGTATATTAAGATCTTGGCATTACTTCGTTGTGTAAAATGGGTTGATTCTCCAATCATTTTTAAGAAAGAAGATGGTTGTTATATAGATTTTGTGTTTCAAAATGAAAGCTCGAGATCGCGTAATAGAATATCTTGATCAACGGTTGAAAACCGTTGAGAGGAAATAGATGAGCATAATCTGTGCATTTTGATTACATAATTGGTGTGATTGAAGAAATCATTTTGAGTGTTTAGTGGGATTAAGGGAATATATTGAATAATCTGTGGAATTAAAGAATAGATTGATCTATTAGGAAATAGATGGATTCGTCAGCCAATCTGATTGAGCAATCGGGGGATCATAATTTGCTCAATCATAAAAGTGGGTGAGGATAATTAATTAATTGATTTAATTAATTAATCTTTTTGGAGTTGAACGTGCAAATCAAGTTTGAGTTTTGCAAACAAAGTGGTATTTATTTTGATTTGATTTTTGATGATGTTTTGAATAATTTATTTAATTATTCAAATTTTGGGGAAAGTGTTCCATAATTAAATTATTATGTTTTTAATAATTTAATTGATTTAGGGGAATAAAGTGAATTGGCGACATAATTAAATAATTGATGTTATTTAATTGATTAGGAATGATAAAGTTAGATTAGGACTATATTAAATAAATTAAATTTATTTAATTGGTCAAAAATGGTAAAAAAGTGAATTAATTAAATAATGTCATTTTATTCAATTAATAGAAGAAATTAGGGTTTTAGGACTGCATTAAATAAATGAAATTTATTTAATTTGTCAAAAATGGTGAAAAAGTGAATTAATTAAATAATGTAATATTATTCAATTAATAAAGGAAATTAAGGTTTTTGATGCAATTGATGTGAAATGCAATGATATTTAGTGATAATGATGTCAATGATGAGGAAATGTCATTTAGGATGTGCGATAAGTGTTAGGTCAATTTTACATGTCTACATTTTGCCCCTCTTTGAGACAAAGTATTGGTTGCTTTTTTTCAAAGATTTCAATGTTAAGATCAAGATTTGAAAAAATTAGATGCCCGATTATGCCCCGACGATCAGCAGAATGATGGTAGGACTTTGGGCTGCCCCCTTGAGAGGTTGGCCGAAAACATTAATTTTGAGGTCGGGCTCATGACACTCTTTCAGTTTAGTTTAGACACGTAGAGAGTGAAAAATTAAGCCTATAGGTCTCTTGTTGATAGTTCAAATGTTCCTGGGAGGTCCTAATTTAACCTAATAAGGTTTCTTAAGTAAAAAATAGGGTTTTTGGGGGTTGAAATAGGTAATTAGGGTTCAAATTACCTCATTTGCACTTTGAGCCTATAGGAAATTCTTTCCTCTAGTTTTCTTGTTTTGTTGATTGTCGAGGAGCTATGGTGAGGATTTGGGGAGCCCCACATCACACGAATGCGGTTCGCGAGTTTGGATAACCTCCAGGCATCAGTGCCCCAATATGTACTCTTTCATTTCTCAAATTTTCATCTTTTCATGTTTGTGTAATTAATGCATGAAGACAAAGTAGGCGAATGCATTAATTTTTGTGATTTTTTCCCACTTGCATCATTTCTTGTGCATCTGCTATTTATGAATATTTCACTTTTGATTTTCTTGCACACATCTATTTAAAAGTTTCTTTCTTGCCCTAAAATTTTGCCTTTGTTTTTGTGCCCTTGCTTGAATTTTGCACATTTGATGTAATTTGTGCTTTTGAAATTTTTGCATTTACCTTTTTTGTGTGCTTTTGACAAAAAAAATTCACTTTTGCCTATTTCGCTCGCTTTTGAAAAAAAATCATCACTTTTGCCATTTTTTGGAATTTTAAGTTAATTTTTTCATCGTTATAGGTTTGTTTGGTGTTTTCAAAGAAAATCCTTAACATCATGGTTTGAATGGTTGTAGGTGGTTCTTAATACACTCTAGTCAAGGGAGCGACAACCACGTGATCTGTTCAATTTGATCATTGGGTTTCAAGAGTTAGAGTGAGATGTTTTAGATGCTGTCAGGTTGCGACATATTTGCTACATGCCTACCATCAGATGTCATAGAGTGATGTTGACTGCTCTTGCAAAGAGGTGTCACTTAGAGGCCTTGTCCTTTCATTTACCTACTGGGGAGACTACCATCACTTTAGAGGATGTGTGGAGGATCCTCTGTATACCCATTCACAAAAAGCTTACATTGCATATTCTATTCGATAGGGTACCTGCGCTATGCATCATGTACTTGGTGTGAGACATCTTGAGGTTCACCAGGAAAAGATAGACTTGTCTAATTTTGTTGGCAGTGTTGATCCTATTTCACTTGTTCTCTATGGTTTGGTCATGGGGCTCGTTGTTCTTGATAGGAGAGGTAGATAATTTCTTGTTGGTTGGGGTGTGTGTATTGAGTAGATGTTTGAACATGGGACTAGATATGCATGGGGTCCATGTCTCCTTGCCCACTTGTACAAATATATGCACGAGGTTGCGTATCATGGTGGGAAATCTATTTCTATTAGTGTCTCTCTTCTGTATGTTTGGGCCTAGGAGCATATCTCATTTGCTTGACCTGATGGTATATTGGATTGTACTCTGGGGGATCCATATTCTTATCATTATGGAGATTTATTTCATCACACTTTACTTGGAAAACTTCCCTATATTGGTGTCGTGTTTTCAATGATATGCTAGGTTTTTTATGGAGACCATATATGGATTATAAGGCATGGCCTAATGACTAGGAGCAATTAGTATTTTGCAGATAGACTAGATGGCTCATTGGTCTCATGCACTCTTTACTCGAGAAATATCTACCCGATAGGGTTTTTTAGTAGTTTGGCGAGAGACAGTAATGTTCTAGATGCCTATGAGGCTTGTTTTTTCTGGACTACCAAAGAGGTCTGTGTTTGGGGTTTACAGGTAGATTGTGATGCTGTTATTGTAGGTTTCAGAGCTCTTGCCCCATTTAGGTAGGGTTGGCCAGTGGGTTTAGCAAATCCTGGTACTACCACATATTTTGATTAGTAGTGGGCATGACACATTCCCTTGAGTTTCAGAGATCCTATCGATGTTCCTGCAATAGGTAGGGAAAACATTACTGGTTGTCGCGGGGACAGGCAGTGAGTTGAGATCGTTGTAGAGGAGCTTGCTAGGGTGGGGTAGGACAATGGACATGATGATATGATGTAGTAGGATTAGGGACAAGATATAGATTCTCCTCCTCCAACTGGAGATGGAGGTGTACAGTTAACAAAAATGACAGTTTCAAGAGATGCAGAGATAGGGCGATAATAGGCTGCAGAGTCTCAAGTTGCTATACTGACAGTGAAGAGGGAAACCAATAGACAGGAGAGAGATGGCTTCAGGGGTGAACGAGATACCGAGATTGGGCGTTGTCTTGTTGCTAAGACATGGTTGCAAGCTATTACCATCGAGAAGGATAAGCTTAGGATAAAGCATGATAGTCTTCATGCCGAGTGAGATCAATTGTTATAGAGGCGACATATTATCATACCTTGTATGATTCCTTTGTTCCTAGAGCACAGTGATGACCGCAGTTTGGAGAGCCTAGTATCGCTATAGAGGCTACGTCTGGTGGACATTCTATTAGATAGTCTGATTTGTAGCTTAATCCTTGAGTCCTCCTCCTCCAGTCGAGTCGTGGCATATTTGTACTTGATATTTTATGGTGTTTACTAAACTTGGAGACTTATATTGCAAACATGATTGTGTATATATTCATCAGCCCAGTTGAGGACTCGTATATATGTATTTTTTTGTAGTATCCTATCACACATGTTTCTTTATAATGATGTACTTGACATTCTCATTTTTGAGGATGATATATATGAGATATACAGGCTTCAATTCAACTTCATTATGTGCTATTGTGATGATTATGGATGACAATGTATGACGATGTATTACGATGTATGTTTATACATGTTTTTTTACTTTTCTAATGTATGGATATGATGTGGATGGCTGATTGATATATCATTATGATATATGATGTTTTATTATGTATATGATGGATGTTGTTAAATGATGAGTATATGCCTTATACATGATACATGATGTTTTGATTGATTTATTATCATCACAATATGCATTGACGATATTGTGGATGTAGGATGGATATGGAACCAATGATATTATGATGCAGATGAATCTTTGGAAGAAATGTTGATGATGGATAGAGTTTTTATGTTGTTAGTAATTTGATGAGTTGCTTTTTCTTTGCTTGGACATTTCAAATTTTTAACAATCCTTTTTGATGTAGCAAACAAATAGGATGCACTAGGGTATTGATAACTAAGGTAACGTCATATCCATTGTGTGGAATTTGACTTGACATACAAAGAATATTCTTGTTCATACCAGACACACATAAACTTTGTTTAAAATATATGGTTGGGTTGTGTTAAATTTTTTTGGACCAGTTACACAGAGAGGTATGAAATACCTAATGTGCAATTGCTACATGAATTTTCATAAAACAACTTCCATACACTCAATAAAGCATGTATTCATTGTGGTAGTATCACAAAAACATCTTACAAACAAAAAAATGAAATGATGCTCAATTGCCCCCATTTCTTCTTCTTTAAATCCTTATGGAAATCCTCGAGAGATCTTGGGAATGAGTCAATAAACTAAATTAGAAAAATAAGACTATAAAAAGATAAAACAATGTTGCAGTATCACTTGCCATATTTGTTTGGGTTGGGGCTATTATCTGGTGTTGATCATGTCTATCATAGGAATGGATCCATTAAGGCATATCTCAAGATGTTGTTGGTGAATTTTCAAAAGATAGGTAGTTAATACTTTGTCATTGTTTTCAGCTATTTGTAATCAAGGATTTGTGATTGACATTTGCTTGAAAGTTCTAGCTTTTGGTGTTTGCATTGTTTGTTTGTTTGTTTTGGAAAAGGGTGAAGATGATTTGTTTATTATGGATGAAAATTTTATTACGGATTGTGATGATGGAGTTAGGATCTTTTTGATTTTTTGAGTTTTTATGATGTTGTTTTTGTTGTTTCCAAGGGACTAACTAGGGCCTCAGGGCTCATCAAAGATAAGCCTTGCCTACGTTGTACATGCAGAGGCTTGTAGTTCACTTGGTTTGATAAGAACATGTTTTTGATCTTTTCTATTTTGTGAATGTTTTTGGATTTTGGATTTTTGACTATTTTTTAATTTTTTTTTGGGTTTTGGTATTTTTTGACTAAGTTGAAATAAGCCTTGCCTACATTGTTATTATCATCTAGTTGTGTTAGGAGAGCTCCTAATGTTGTTTGTGTTGTAGACACATAGAGTATCATTTCTCTATCCAGAATAGGTGGTGTAGACACGTAAAATTTACTGATTGACATTGTGCATCTGATCCTGACCACTAACATCATTTCATCCTGAATTATCCTTCAGTTTAACCATTTAATCAAATACCCTTATCTAATTAAATTCATAAATATTCCTCTCTTAATTGAATAAATCAATTATCTAATTAAGTCACCTCTTCTCGATAATTAAATTAATCATCTTGATCTAATTATCCTATTTAATTAAATAATTTATTTTATTTGATTAAATCTCTAAACTCTATCTATTAAATTAAATAAATTAAAACCTTATTTAGTTTAATCTAACAATCATCCCTTTTAATTAAATAAATCAAAATCTTTATTTAATTAGTCCCTTATCACATTCCTCTCATTATTTGATTTAAATAAATCCATAAATATAAGTCAAATAAGTCACATCATTTAACCCGTTAATTAAATTAATTAACTTTGACTAATTTAATCTCATATCATGTCCCATCCTCTAGCTTTTCCCACTTGCACATGAAAATATATTTAATTGATTTATAAAATCTCTATTTTCTTCAACAAGGCATCTTTTAAGGAATATTCTTCAAGTTTGAATTCAAAATCTAAGTTGACTTGTACATCCAACAAGGCATTTACTCTCTCTTACATGTCCTTTGCCTTGAGCCAAGTGGCATTCAATGCATTTTTTCTTCCCTCTTGCATGTCATTTCAACAAATTAAAAATTCAAAAAATGCATTTATTGGCACAATCCTCAAAACTTGCACATCCTTCATCCATTCACAAGTGGACAAGTGGCATCTTTCCATTGGTTGAATGTTAGTACCACATTGCTCTATTTTGAACATTCATCCATCTTAGCATTCTATAAATAAAATACTAATCTCCTCATTTTAGCATCCACAATTTGAGTAAACTTACTATGCTCAAATATTTAGCAAATTCCATCCATTATCATTGAATCTTAGCTAGGTTATGCAGGTTTTTCCATTGGAGCACTCATCAAGCATCAACAAAGTGGATCAATTATCATCACACATAAATCTTGCATCATAGGAGTTGGGAAAGGGCCATTTTTCACATCAAATTAACACCAATTCCCCCATGGGATCATGAGTTTGCTAGTTTAATTAGGATTCAATCTCTATTTTATTGTTTTCTTATTGTGTTCTTCATCTGTTTTCCTAATTTAAGCTTTGTGAATGGATTTCATGGGGAATCCTTGTTCTTGCTTGCATTTCACCATCTAATGTGTTTCTTCTTATTGTTTTGCAGGTATTAGGATTGGGGTTCACATAGGCAGCATCAATACAGGAGGAGTGATTAGATACTCCTTGACTTGCTAAAACGCTTGATCACATATCCCATCCCACTTGAATGTGATGTCTTTATGTAGGAGATGGGTAAAAGGGTGACACTTGTCTACCAGTTGTGCGATGAATTGCTTGACAGATTGCAACTTCCCTTGTAAACTTCTCAGTTGCTTCAATATATTTGGTGGAAGCATTTCTAATATGGCCTTTAATTTTGTAGGATCTACTTCAATGCTCCTTCTTGACATTATGTACCCTAGTAGCTTTTCAGATGTTACTTTGAATACACACTTTTTTAGGTTAAGTCTCAAGTTATATTGTTCTAGCCTATCAAACACCTTTTCAAGATTGATCAAGTGGTCATCCCTTTTGATGGATTTTTCTAGAATGTCATCCACATAGTCTTCCATAATTGTATGTAGCATTTCATGGAAGATTGTTATCATCGCTCGCTGATAGGTCGCTCCTACATTCTTTAGGCCAAATAGTATGACATTCCAATAGAAAGTCCCCCATGCATGTAAGTGAATGTATTTTATGCTGATCATCAAGGGATATTTTTATTTGATTATACTCAAAGAAACCATCCATTAATGATAGCATGTCATGTCCTGCTGTTAGATACACAATCATATCAATACTTGGAAGTGGGAAGTCGTCCTTTGGGAAACATTTTTTTCAAGTCTCAGAAGTCTGTGCAGATCCTTATGACCCCAGTGGGCTTTGACATTGGTACTAGATTCGATATCCATTCTGGATAATCAATTGGTTTGATGAAACCTACATCTAGTAACTTCTTTAGTTCTACCTTTACCAACAATGCTATTTGAGGATGCATTTTCCTTAGTTTATGTTTGATAGGTTTGGCTCGAGGAGATACGACCAAATGATGTACAACTAGTGTTGGATCTAGTCCAAGAATATCTGCATATGTCCATGCAAATTTTATCTTTCCATCATTGATGAACGCTCTGAAATTCACCTTTCTTCAAGATTGAGTGACACTGCATGGTATGTATTTTTGGGTTCTCTATTGTGCCAACATTGATGGATTCTGCTTCTTCCATTAGGAGTGTTGACTTTTCTTGATATTCAAATATGGGGAGATTGAATCCTCCATATTCAGGTGCCTCAAAGAGGTTTTCACCTTCAGATTCATCCTTTATTTTCTTCTTTTTAGGATCCAATAGAGCCACATTATGGTTTTCTCTAGGGGATCTTATTTTGATTTTTATATTACATTTTTCATTTTTGCGACTAGAGGAAAAATCTCCCCACCAAAGTACACTTCCTATTTGAGTTCCATGATGAACCCTGCTTTATGATCTCCTACTAGTATGTCTATTTGAAGTTCCATAAACTCTGTGATTGCTTCATGATTCTGGAATTGATCCAAAATAGGTGTATGCTGTTGTTTGCCCCAATCTATCAATTGTGGGTAGTAGAGGGGTAGGCTATCATAATCATTAGGAAAGCTTACCGAAGTTGTTGAGATGGTCACTATGGCTCTAGTATCATTCTCCCCTTGGGTGTCTAGGTCATCATCACTTGAGGTGACAAAGGAAGCATAATCCCATTCATATTAGTTAAAGTCTATTCTAGAATAATAATAGCCATTAGGAATAGTTTTGATAGGTTGGATAGGGACCATGATTATGATAAAGCTCTCAAATAAGTCCTTGATGGGTAAATCATCATCTACATGATGGTATGCATCCAATGTCATAACGCTAGTAGAAAGTGCACATTTCTTAAAAGAGGTATGCCCAGTTTTTGGAGTCACCATTTCTATTGAATCATAACCTAGTCCCATGTTTTTATTTCTTTGCTCCACTATGATAGCCTCCCATCTGCCTTGCTTGTGTATTCCAAGACCACCTATTCCACTGTATCCCATTTGTTTAACTAATTGATAGCCTTTATTGCTAGGATCTATTAGAAGGGGTTGTGGTTGTTCTGGTTCATCTTGTTCCTCCTTGTAGATCATGGATGACAAATCTTCTTTGAATATCTCCTCATCCTTCATATCTCCCCACTTGGTGAAAATTGTGGGTTTGGCTATCATTTGTACTATTTGAACATATTTGATCTCCTTAGGGCCTCCATAAACCTTGGGTGTCGATGGAAGCATGCAGATACAAAATGCTTGATTGAAGTGATAATTTCCATTACCCTTGTCAAGTACTTGAACCTTGGTTTCAGTTTTTGGGGTCTCAGTTGATGTTGGTTTGCTTGAGGTTGATGGTAGTGTGGAAGGGTCAACATAGGAGAATGAATGAAATGATATGTCATTGTTGGGTATACATTGGATCTTATTATACTTCTCCTCCAATTTTGCACAAAAGTGGAAGGGTTCATGATCAACACATAACGTCACCTCCTTTCCTTCATGAAGAAACTTTAGACATTGATGAAAGGTTGAAGGAACTACTTGTAATGCATTAATCCAAGGGCATCCTAGGAGGAGGTTATAAGTTAACTCAAGGTCAAGTACTTGACATGTGGTTTTGGTGGTGGATGGTCCTATCTGCACTAGTAGCTTGACTGCCCCTTCTAAATTCCTTTCAAGGTCATCATAGGACCTTATAGTAATCCTCTTTCCTTTGTATATCACATTGTCAGAATACCCCAACTGTTTCATGAATTTTAAGGTATAGATGTTTAGACCTACACCACTATTTATTAACACTCATTTGACCATGTTCTTGTGGACACCAAATTCTATGTAGAGAGCTTGGTTGTGGAATGACTTATGTGGAAGGTATTTCTTAGAAAATACTAAATGGTGATTGGTCATGATATTGCCAACCATGGCTTGAAACTGATTAGGATCGAGGTTGTTAGGGACCAATGCTTCTAATGATTTTTCTAGTATTTACCTATGTGCGAGTGATAATTTTAGCAATTCTAGGATTAAGATAAAGGCGAGAGTCTTCTTCAAATTTTCCACAATACTATAGTCATTTGATGACTTAGCTATGGGTTTAGGTGGGGCTCCTTGTATTGTAACTTTCCCTCGATAGGTAGTTATGTTACATTCATTGTCCCTACCTCATATAATCACTACATTTACCCTAGTGTCATCTACTTGAGAGAGGGTACCTAGAACTATGTCACCATAAGTGTAGTTATAATTGTGATAGTCTTGATCCTTTCCTTTTTCATTCTTCCTAGTATGGTTCATAATTGGATTTGTGTATATCTGGAGGTCTTTGTTTCTAGGAAAATTTTTGACATCCACTTCTCCCTTGTTGATCAAGTCTTGTATTATGTGCTTGGGTCTCATGCAGTTGTTTGTTGTATGTCCTTTTATTTTGTGGAACTCACATAAGTCCTTCTCATTGTACCATGGTGTTTTGAAGTTGGGCTCCTCATAGTTTGGGCGATCATTGACCTTGATGAGGTTTTTTTGCACTAGTTTGCGCATGACCATCTCAAGTGACTCTCCTAATGTGGTGAAATTCCTTCTTGGTTGATCATATTTCCTTTGTTTCCCTTGTTGATATGTTTTCTAGTTGACTACTTGATTGTTTTGGGGATAGGTAAGTTGATTGTTTTGTGCATTATTTGGAGCATAGCTTGTTTGTGCAACTTGAGGTTTGTTTTGAGGTACATTAGGATTTTGTACATTCCACACTACTCTAGCATCAACTACCCCATCATTTGTAATGTTTTTGTTCTTGGCCCAACTCTTAGGGTTTTCATTTGAATTAGAAGAATTGTCTCTTGGGTTGTTTAGCTTGATCAATCCTCTAGCTACGAGGTTCCTTTCTATGTGCAGTCCCTTCTCAATGGCCTCTTCAAAGTTGGTGGGACACAACATGGTAAGTTGATAGTTTAATTTTTCTTGGATATTTGAAACAAATATGTCTAATAGTTCCTTTTCGAGAATAGGCCACTTGCATCAACTAGATTTTTGTTTCCATCTTTGTAGGTGGGAGGTAAATGATTCTCCTTGACTCTGTTTAATCTTATATAGATCCATGATGGTGATGTATTGTTCTATATTGAATGAGAAGTGGTTTATGAGTTCAATATTTAGCTCATCAAAACTTTTAATTCCTGGTGGTAGATGGGTGAACCATTCCATGACGTGACCATTAAGACTATGTGGAAGTAGCCCCATTAGGTAGGAGTCGTTGTTTTGCACTTCCATGCAAGCTACTGAGAAATATCATACATGTTCTACTGGATCTCCCTTTCCTTTGTATTTTTCAAACTTTGGTATTTCAAAGTTTTAAGGGAAGGGAAGCATAGTAATGGAACAATCAAAAGGAAATGGACATATATCTTGAAGGGTATAAGTTTTCATTGGTTTCCCTATCTGCATGTCTGAGATTCTTTGATGTATTGCAAGTGTAATTGCATATCTACCTCTATTTTGGGTACATTTGTTTGTGGATCCTATGTGTAGTAACCTTGTTGTCCTACCATGTTTTGGTCATAGGTTGGGTATTGTGGAGGTATGGGACCTTGGTAACCATGTTGGGTGGAAGGAGAGTTAAATCCTTGTTGTGTGAAAGGAGGGTTAGGTCCTTGTGTGAAAGGAGGATTAGCTCCTTGTTGAATGTAAGGAGGGTTAGCTCCTTGTTGGGTGTAAGTAGGGTTAGCTCCTTGTTGGATGGAAGGAGGATTAACTCCTTGTTATTGAATGTAAGGAGGGTTAGCTCCTTGTTGAATGGAAGGATGGTTAGATCTTGGTTGGATGGAAGTAGGATTAACTCCTTGTTGTTAAATGTAAGGAGGGTTATCTCCTTGTTGAATAGAAGGATGGTTAGATCCTTGTTGTTGAGGCTGAGGAGGGGTACCTTGGTAGTGCGTTAGCGGTACACACTGTTGTTCAGATGCACTATATTGAAGGTTATCCTGGTGGTGCATTAGCGAGTTACCTTGTTGATGGGACGAATTGGGAAGGGTACCCTATGGTACACCTTGTTGTTGGGGTGAACTGTTTTGAAGGCTACCATGGTAGTGCGTTAGCAGGTTACCTTGTTGATGGAACAAATTTGGATGGGTACCCTATAACACACCCTATTGTTGGGACAAACTGTTTTGAAGGCTACCCTAATGATTGGTGGGATACCTTGTTCATGGAACGAATTTGGAGGGGTACCATGTGGCACACCTTGTTGTTGGGATGGACTATTTTGAAGGCTACCCTAATGATGCATTGGTGAGATACCTTGTTGATAATACTATTGATTGGGAAGGGGACCATATGACCCACCTTATTGTTGGTGTTGATTTGGAAGGGGACCATGTGACCTACCTGTTGTTGGTATTGATTTGGAAGGGGACCATATGACCCACCTTATTGTTGGTATTGATTTGGAAGGGGACCATGTGACCCACCTTATTGTTGGTACTGATTTGGAAGGGGACAATGTGACCCACCTTGTTGTTGGTACTATGGTGGAAATTTCCCTTGCTGGGTTTGTACATTTTGAGAAGGGTCAATATATGAGGTTTTTTGAGGCACGTACTATCCTGGTGGTGGGTTGTTTCCTTGTGGCACATATTGAGATGGATCCCCTTGGTATTATTGGGCTACTTCTGCTTATTCAATTTGAGTTGGTTTCCTAAACAATGGGTTGTCCATTGGTTGATCTTTACCTTGTGTGAATACTAGTGGCATGTTTGGAATCTCCAGTGGTTTAGGTATTTCTCTCACAACTAAGTTATCTCCTAAGGGAATGAGATGAGAATATTTAAGACTTTCTACATTAAATTCTATTGGAAACTTAGCACCACTTTGTGCTAACTTGAAGAAGTAAGTGTTTGGATCCTTTCTTAGGAGATTTTCCATCAATTTGAGCACCTTGGGATTGTTGGAATATTGAAATAATTCTTCATTGTTTATTTCTTCCTCACTATCCACCTCCTCTATGATCATACCCTTGGGATTTTGGTTTGCTCTATCCATTGCTTCTTGTTGTCTATAGATTACCTCTTCCTCACTAGGTGATTGGTTTGATGTTGCATTGAATGTAGGTCTCTTTTGAGGTGTTTCAAGGTCACTTGGCCTATAGTTCCATGGGTCATTTCCTTCATTTGTGATGTTTTTTGGGGGTATGCTAGTGTTGCTTTTGTTTGCTTCCATGTTTTTTCTATGTTGTGATCTCATAATTGTCATAAACAAAAGCCAACCTCTTTGTGGAAGTTTGGTGGCATCTAACTATGGAAATAAAATGCTTTATTTTAGGGATTTTTTGTTTTAAGGAAATGAAATTGCGTTTGTTTTTGGATTTTTTGTTTTTAAAGGATGATATCTATTGCCATACAGGAGGTGGTAATACAGGCTCTAAAGTGATACAACCCTAAGAACTCAATGGTTTAAATTGCTATGCTCATATTGAATATGCAAGTCCGGTTCGCCCATCAAAAAGTGAGTATAAAAATTTCTTAGCAAGATGTCCCAATTGTGGTAAGACTTCAAGATGTGCCTCTTGATAAACCTTGAACTATGATTCCTATTTTTGAAAAGGTGGAATGTAGATATTTGTTTAAGGACTTTGGTCTTGCAAGAGATCATGAAGACAAGCACATGTGTAGGGTTCAATTGTGCATTTGTTTTTTGGGATTTTCTATTTTTGAAAAGAGGATACCTATTGCCATGTAGGAGGTGGTAATACAGGCCTTCTGGCCATAATATCAGCTTTTCGCTCGTGTTTGTCTAGGATGTTTGTTGCGTTTCTCCACTAGTTTGGTGTTTTCCTTTGTCTCGAATATGAAGCTCCTCAAACTACTGATTATGTATGTTTGTTCTCCTTCAATTAGCTCAAAGTTTGGTTGTATGATAGCTAGTCTAAGGTTTGATTGTTGAACTGGAGTAATTAGGCGCCAAATGGTCATAAGGTGAAATGATGAAAATCTTAGTGTTTTAATATGGTTGTTGTGATTCTCAAGACCCTAAGGTTTGAGCAATGTTTTGGGATGATACTATTCTTGGAACTCAAAATGCTGAAAGGCTTGGATTGATATTTCACTTCATTTATCTAGAGGATATGTTGTGGGAAATTTACTTGAACTAGCCTTGAGGTTTAAGCAAATATTGATATCTTAGATGTTTGAGTGAAGGAATTATCCAAGTTGTTTTGTTTTGATTTTGATTTCTAAAAGTAGGATGAAGTGTTGAAAATGGATGAAGGATCTTATAATAAGTTTTGGATTGATTTTTTTATTTTCACCATAACAAAGTAAAAGAGGTAAGTTTTGAGCAAAAGTGGAAAATTTTGTCAACTGTGGTCTGATTTTTGTTAAGTGTGATAGAAACAAAAGGACAATTGTAGTTGATCTTTTTCAAAAGTGGCTTATGTGTGTGGTTTTCCAAACTAGTGAATTGCACAGGAAAAAGTGAGTTGTTTGGGAAAAAGTGACTATTCTTAGTCAACTGCGGCCAGTAAATTTTGGCAATTGCGGGTCAAAAAAGGTCAAGTACGACTAGTTCTATAGCAATTGTGCTCATATTTGTCAAGTGTGGCAGGTTTTTACCAGTAACTGTCATGTGACAGAGAGCAAAAGCGAGCTATTTTTGGCAAGTACAACTAGTTTATGGTCAAATAAGACAAAAATAAAAGAAGAAGTGACCTTTGTTTAGTTTTGTTTTCCCAGTTTCTATGTTTTGGAAACAACTTGGATAATTTGTAGATTTTTAAAGTTTTTGTTTGATTTGATTTGAGATTTGGCAAGTGATATCATGCAACTCAACAATCAAAAACTTGTGTGACCCTAAATGTCTACAACTTTAAGCATGCTTCCCTCCACGAAAGCTCAAAGTTCATGGAGGTAGAAATGCTAAAGTTATAGTTTCCAATGTTTACTTTTTCCTTAATGCAACTTGAAATGTGAGCCTAAAATATATGGAAACCTTCAAAGATATTGTTTTCATATATCTTTTAGGAGAGCAAATATATGGCTCTTTTCAAAGGATTCACACTAAGTCAAAAAAGGTTTACAATTTTAGAACCATGCTAAATGTTTATTTTGATGTGTTCATTTTTAATTCAAGCACAAAGTTTGATGTTTCAAAGTAACCAAATAGATTTGGAAAATTTTCATGAAGACAAAGTACACCCTAGGGATAGTCACTTCCTCCTAGATGGGCTTAGCTCATGCCCTGAAGGGATGATTTTACATGCAATGAATGGAGAAGTTTCTAAGCTTAACCATAAGTCAGACTTGGTAAGTAATTTCTTAGAATCAAAGTTCTGATGCACCACTTTAGAGAATGTTTTGGTTAAAAGGGGTAGCTTCTACAAAAATTGGTTCTTAGTGATGTTTCAAGATAACCGGTGTCTATACATGTGGTGATTCACTCAATTAAGAGGCCTCCCAACCCTTGCAAATTTTTATGTATCACATAGATACTGAGGGAGACATTCATTGGTATAGAACATTCACACCAGGTGGGTGAGAACTTTCCTCACACCCAAAAATATTTATATAGTGGACCAAAACAAAGTACCACTTGGGTCATTCCCTCTCACAAGTTGGGAGGCAGGCCCTCTAAAGGTATGCTTTGAAATGAATCAAAGTGTGAAACTCAAGATTCTTTTCGTCACCCAATATCGCCGAAAAGGTCCGAAGGGAGAGGATAGAAACCTAGTTTTCCAAACATGAAATACACGATATATACTTCACTGCAATGTTCATTTTAAGCCTCACAAAAAAAAAAGAAAAAAAAAAAGAAAAAGGTAAAATAAAACAAAAATTTAAAGATATGTACAAGATAGAAATTGTTCTTTTTATGTTCACCAAAGTAAAATGTTCTAGAGATATCAGACAAAGATATCACAATGTGCAAGACAAGAATTTGATTTGTTCATTTTTAAGCACCAACCAAAGTGTTTTTTTCTAAAACCTTGTCTT
>VDFB02193867.1:209475303-209512601 GCA_007258455.2 Sequoia sempervirens | reverse complement strand
AGTGAGAGACCCTAAGAGAGGGAGAGGGGGCAGGAGGGAGAGACTTGAGAAAGAGAGACAGAGAGAGAAATATAACAACCTAAGAGAAGGAGATGGAGTGAGAGAGACAAAAAGACCAGAGGGGGAGAGAGAGAGAGAGAGGGAGAGTGAGAAAGGGGGTTGGAGTGAGATGGATTTATCTAGGTAGGGTGGGGGGGAACGAGACCTGAGAGAGGGGATTGGAGTGAGAGAGAGAGTAGTATAGGTAGTGTGGGAGGGAGTGAGACCTGAGAGAGAGACTTTAGAGGGATAGAGAGTTATCCAGTTAGGGTAACGAGGTAGAGAGTGTATGAAAGGTAAAACCTCAACTATCCATCTACAATCATAAACTGTGCACTATCAACATTATCAAAGTGGTTGACCAAAGAGAGGGGAAAGTTACATTTTGTTTAAAGAAATTCATTTGGCGAGCACCAAATTTGGTGCTCACCAAATGACACATCCCATTTGGTGCACAATAAATTTGGCGCTTGCCAAATGACCTACTTTGGACGAGTGAATTGATGGGATTTTCCAAATTTCCTCATATTTTCGTCTGTGCTCCCCATCACGTTTGCACGTCTTTCAATGCAATTTTATAAAAAAGTTGTGATAGTGTTAACCTCTCTCTTAGCTATCTAAATATATAATTATTATTTTTATTTTGATTCAGTTAAGGTTTTGATCCATAGCTTTTATTGTAAATGCCTCCATTTTTGGTCAAAAACCAACATGTGCTAGTTTTAGGATAGATTTTTACTCGTTCATCGAAACATGAAACAAATTACATTTTTTAAAACTAGACTCCATTCTACACATGATGAAAAAAATAAATTTTTGATTATATTTCAAAAAATGTAGGGGGAGTACGCTCAAATTTTAGCTTTTCAGGATGTGTCCACTTTCAAAATTCATAAAATATTATATATTCATTAAAAAAATTATCCAAAAGAATGAGGATAAACTACATGGTGTTATCTAATTTCTCACTATTGGGATTTTTGAAATTCTAAAAAAAATTAATCAAAAAGGGGGGAGCCCTCAGGCACTATGCTATTTTTTTTTGATAAAAATAGGACCTGTTTTGGGCCCCCCTTTTTGAGAACCTTAATCTTCATTAATTTCAAAAAGAATTAGTAGCTTAGAAACTAGACTCGGAGCACTTCAACTTTTGTTCTTGTTGCATCTTGAAAATTTGAGCGTAACTATCCTCATTTTCTCATGCAAATCAGATTTTGTTGATTTAAAAAAAGAAGTGGCATCTTAAGAGTCAAAATTGTGTCACAGATCCATGCACTTACCTGGTGGGATGCCTCATTTCCAATATGATGCCATTTAAATACAACAAAAATAAATAATAATAAAAATGCTTGGAACTTGCAAAAGTTGAGTCTCCTTAATTCCAAAAATTCTTCCACTTGTTGAATACCTTGTGAGAATAAAAGAAAAACACGCCAATAATGGAATATAATACCTAGTTGCTAAGAGGTCCATAGACTTGAGAATGTCATCTAAAATTCTCAATGTGAGCAACAAATCTAAAAAAATCACCAATGTTTCTAATTTCTCCATTTTCACCCTTCCATCTTTGATCATATCTCTAATAAAGGGGTACTACAAATCTATGTGATTGGTCATTGCATGAAAATTTGGGTTCCTCACTAGGAAAATTGCACTTTAACTATCACAATAGATTGTAATTGGTCCCTAATTTAGCGCAACATTTGACCATAGTATTTTTTAGCCAAATGAATTTTCTACATGCATGATTGGTTTTTATTTAAATTTGTCTTATGTACTAGACAAAGAGACCACATCTTGTTGCTTTCTCTTCCAATTAATAGCACCACCCAACAAAGAAAACACATATGCACTAGTGGATCTTTTGTTATCAAAATTTTTAGCCCAATTTGAATCCATGTATCCATGAATATTCAAGGAATGCATATCTCTTGTTATACTTCTATGATAGCACAAGGAACGCTTTGATGTACCCACAAATATTTGAAGTCTCTTTCTATTGCATCCCAATTTATCCATCTAGGATTTGACATAAATCTACTTAGAAATTCCACTACTTGGGTAATGTCTAGTCTAGCTTAAACAGTATAACATACATAAGGCTACCAACTACACTATGATAAAGTACCTTACTCATGTCTTCCATATCTAAAGGAGAAGGACGTAGTATAATAGACCATTTTGTTCCAAAAATAAAGGAACACATAACGATCTAGAATCCTATATATTGAACCTCTATAAAATTGAATTTGCATACTCTAACCAAGCTAGATCTTTTTTATTTTCCCTATCTTTATTATATCCATTCCAAGAATGTGTTTTAATGCATCTAAGTATTTCATTTAAAATTTTGTTGTAAGCTAATATTTTAGTTGACAAATCAATTATTTTCCCTTTCCAATAAACAACATATCATCAACATAAAGTGAAAAAATTAGGAAATGATCACCATTAGGTTTGTAGTAAATATAATGATCTAATTTGGATTGTTCAAATCCTAATCTCATGACAAATGTATCAAGTTTTTGGTAACACGTCTTAGCAGATTGCTTGAGGTCATACATTGATTTCTTGAACTTATAGATGAGATGTTAATTATTTTTCACTAGAAATTACATAGGTTGTGACAAATAAATAACTAAGGAAAATAGTTTTCACATGTACATTTTCTTAACTTTCAAATCATAAGTTATTAGAATTGGAAGAAAATTCCTAATAGACAAAATTTTAGCAATAGAATAAAACATCTCACCCTAATCGACCCTCTCAACCTAAGAGTAACCTTTTGCAACCAGCTATGCTTTATAATTTTTAACATTATCATCAAAACTAGTTTTCTCTTCAAATACCCATCTACAACTAATAGGTTTGTTTCCTTTGGGAAAGGATACCAAGTCCCAAGTGTAATTATTTTTAAGTACCATTCTCTCTTCATCCTTGGCTATTTTCAAAGACTTTGCATCATGCCTGCCTAAAGCCTCTTGCATAGTTATGTTATGGCATTATGGTAATATATTTATGACGCCTATATAGTGACATCTCCATTAAATATAGAGTTAAGCGCCTCACATTTAATTTAATTAATTTTGTATTTATTGTAGAATTTAATAAAATATTTGATATCAGTCCTAGCTTATTTAGTTAGGTTGATTATTTGTTTATCCTAAACATTTTATGTAAGTGGATGGTTATTTACCTTACATTTTTGGTGAACACAATATTCTTACTCAACCTAAAGTTTAACTTAGGATCAATCCTTCTTCCTACTTAGAGTTTTTAGCAATTTTTTTATTACATCATTTTATATTACATTCATTTATAGTTTAGATTTATAATGCCTCAAGATTTTACCCAATTTAGTTAGTGAGTGTATGGATATTCTTTCCGTATTAAAATTGTGCACATGTTCACACACATGAAGATCATGACTAAGGCACATGATGATGCAATGAAGTGCACAATGAGATAGGATTAATGAACGTTGACATAGAATAAAACCAGAAGAAGACAAATACATTACAATAGACAAGAGAGATGATAGAGATCTCTCTAACACAGTAATATCAAATTGAACAAGACATAACCACACATCCACGATGACATATGATGTCCATACCATATGTTCACTCACTCAAGAAGTAGGATGATCGAGAGATCCAAGACCTCACGAAATCATCCAATAGATTATACATTCTTATACAAAGACGAGACAGAGAAGGAGGAATAAATAATAAGGCACACAAAGTAACAGTAAACTAAGCTATCTTGGTGAGATTAGTACAACACAGAGCTTAATCATATTTAAGCTTATGGGTGTTTGTGGCGCTGTGTATAGATGAATCAGTGTGAGCAACCAGAGCCCGATGCTTCAGACATTCTTCTTCTTCTAGACCTTCACAGCTTATTTCCTCTGTACTCTCCTCCCACTGGTCAGCTTTAAGAGCCTGCAATAAACATGGGCATATACCCACAACTCAATCCTCAAAAAAAATAAAAATTGACATACAATTCAATACTTCAAAAAAGCTTATATGCCGACAATACCAAATCCAAAAAGGTGAGATACCCACAATTCAAAAAATCATATATAGACAAATAATTATATGCCCACATCTCACTGCACAAAAACTCATTTGAAGAAATACTCTAAAAGACGAACAATTTAATGGAAATTTTGTGTGTTGGACAAGGTATATGAATCTTACACCCTGCTGAGAAGATCCCCGCAAGCTGTGTTCTGTGTCGATTTGAGCAGATCCTCTGTGCAACAAATCTGAATGAAAACAAGTAATTATTTTGGTCAGGAAATGCTAGAGAGTGTGTTTATAGAGTCATATTAGGAAGTGCAGACATACCTGTTTGAAGTGGACGGATTGTCCATGCAGCAGTCAGGACAAGAAGAAGAATGGCACATAACATGAAAAGGTTGTAAGCGCTTCTTCCATAGTTATTCGCCATTGAAAAGCTCTATTACTTCTATATTCCCAATTGAGAGAAAAAAAACCTATGCAGAGAAGTTGTTTATGAAGGTATTCCTGCTGCTGCGCCATTTATATGGAGAAGGAAAAGCTCTAGAAGATGGTTCTCGTGACGTAAATAATGACGAAGCAAAAAAATGTTAGGTGTTGCAACAAAGGTCCAAGACAGTGGGCCCCACTCAAGGCTTTCTAATAAACTTCTCCTTCGCATATTTCTCACTAAATTTTATGAGAAGTCTCCTTTGCATATTTCAAACCAAATTTTATGAGAAGTCTCCTTCGCATATTTCTAATAAACACGACCTCGAAAACTGGTAATATTTGGGACATTTATAGGTGGTATGTGGTAGGCAACCAATGGATTTTAGATTATGTGTTTTATGGTGGAAGGTTAAGAGTTGAGTATTAATAGATAACATGAAAGAGAACTTTGAACTTCTTTAAGTCAAAGTAGTTTAGGACTTAAACTTTAGCCTACTCTGCCTTCCCCTTCTACGTTTGTTGCCTTCAACTTATTTATATAGTGTGGAATATAAATTAATAAATAATAGGTCTATTTTCTGAAGAGAAGATTTGTTGCCTTCAACATAAAGTAAGCTTTACATGAATATTAGATGGAACTTTTGAAAAGGAAGACAATTTATTTAAGATAAATATATTAATAAGATTTTTTTATTTTTTTTCTCTATTAAATTAGAATTTGAGATTGAGTTCTAATTTAGGAAAGACACATTATGCTTTTATTCCTTTAATTCTTGTCTTCTTTAATTTTTTTAATCTTTAACTATTGCCTAGTATTTTGTAATAAATCAATTATGTTTAATTATAAGTAATGAGTACAATATATAAGGCATGAGAAATAAAGGGTACAAAAATATTAAATAATTACAATGGATCTTTGAACTAAACTTGAGCAATACAGTTTGAGAAAGTTAAAGTTAGAGAAGGAATTTCTCTAAAATATTTTGTTGTCCAACATCTAACAATTTATTTGGGCTATTCCAACCTTCGGTCTAATCCAAATTTGGATAAAATAAATTGAAATTTTGTTACTTCTTCTGCTACTGGTTTTTCTTCAATCTTGTGATGACATAGTACATTATGTTTGATGTATGTCCATGCTCTGTTCCAAAACTTCCATTTTGCTCATATATTGATGCATACCTGCCAAATGATGAATCTAAATCATTTCAACATATCCATTTGTAGCCATAGCATTTGGTATAAAAACATTGGTAGATTTTGAAAATAAAAACATTGGCAGTTCAAATTACATAAAAAGACAGAGCAAAATGAAAATGTAAGGGTTGAAGCCAACTTTGACTTACATGAGTTGCATATTGAACAATATTGAAGGCAATTTGAGAAAGTTTTGGGTTGCTGAAATGCTTGTTTTTAAAAATTGTTGTTTAAAATTTTTATGTAGAACTTTTGTGCTGATTTTTTAAACATACTGCAAAATTGAAAAATGTTTTATAGTTAAAATCCCATAAAAATAGTTCCAATGTTTATAAGTTTATAAGTGCAAAATGAACATAAAAAATAGCTTGATTTTGGCATTGCTTACCTATTTTTTGATTGAGGTTGACCTGCATTAAATTTATCTTTCGAAGTATAATTTGGATGAGAAGAGCTTTTATACTTTTTCTATTTGTTTGTGTACCTACATAACAATAATTGTATAATTTGGATGAGAAGAGATTTTATACTTTTTTTTTTGTTTGTGCACCTGCATAACAACAATTGTTTGAATTAGTTTGTGAATGTGAAAATATTGTGTAAGACATATAGTATGAACTACATTGTCTTAATGTGAAAGAGATTGGATTAGTATGTTTTTTTTGTGCCTAATATTATCTACCTGATCAAGATTGCACCATATTTTAAGCTTTCTCTTGAACTAATTATAATGGGTTTTACTAATTTGACTGCAATTTTGTGTTTATTTTGACATTGAGTTTTATGAATTTGACTGCAATTATTTGTCCAGTTTGATATTGTAGCATTCATACCTACCAACAAGTTTAAAAGGAAGTCTTACCTCAAGTGTTGATTCACACATTTGCATAATGTATATTTTGACACCAAATTCTGCTTAAACTTGAGACACAAGTTTGAATCTGAATAAATGATGTTTTTCTTTGGCCTTTCATGTTATACAACTCTGGTATACATCCAAATATAAAAGTTGAATAAAATAAGATAATAATTTGATTACCGTTATTTACAATGAATAAGAAGCAATCGGTTTCATTTCTGACCATTCAATTAATGAAGTATGTGTAATTTGGCAGCATCTTTCCAACCAGGCCCCATTTACTCCTAGTTTAGAGGCTACTTAAAGTACATAAGCCAACTCCCACCCAAAACTATTTTACTTGGACATTTTGGTCAGTATTTACTTGGTCCATCCTTGTCATGAGCAACTAATTTTACTATTGAACCACATGAATGTTGACCTTCCAACTCCAGAATGTTTGGTTATTTTGATTTATGCACATAACCTTTAGATGTTCCACATCTTACCACCAAATTATAACTCCTAAATCTAGCCAAACCTTTTAAAATGGTTACTTAATCTGATATAGTTTTAATTGAATATAAAATTGGGATAAACTTAAACTGACAATTGTAACCTTACACCCATCTGGCCAAACCTTTTAACATGGTTGTTTAATTTGATTTTGTTTTAATTGAATATAAAATTGAGCTAAACTTAAACTGCACAATTTATGCCACTACACCAAACCAGTGTTTAAGATAACATAAACCTTGATAGAAGAGCATAAAAAAGAACTACTACTGTTTAAGATAACCCAAGAGCATAAAATATAACGGTCTAAAAACAAACCTTGATACTCCCCTGAAGGTGGTCAGAAAGGTGGTCTCCATCATAGCCAAAAAGTATCTTTAGAAATCTATCATCCAGTTATGCAGTTTCTATTCTATATTTCAAAGTATTCAATCGAGTTATTCCAAGCCAATGTATGATGTAGATGAGTTGGGAGTGGCCAGATTTATGCTAAGTTGTTGGATACATTCAGAGAATAGTGCATAAAGAGAAAAACCTAGATTTCTCTAAGCTTTATTTGTTGAATACTTTTCCATATTCTTGAAATATTTATACATTAAAAACCAAAACCAAAATTCCTTCAAGCTTATCTATTAACATAAAAGAGGGGTAAAAATTTATTAAAACAAGAGAAAATTACAAAGCAAGGTCATTAAATAGCCTTATCAAGCGCCACCAAATGGTCCAATTGTTGAGACAAATCTGGGGGTAATTGACCCCGATCCACGAAGTTCCAATCCTGAATATGTTCAGAAGCCCATTTAGCCAAACAATCAACAACACCACTCCACTCTCTAGGAATATGAGTGAAAGTAACAGACTCTAGTGAAGCGCAAAGGTTGAGAATTTGTTCAACAATCAAAGCCAGATGCCAACTACAATCATCTAATTGCTACCTATTCAACAGGTTCACCACAACTTGGGAATCAGATTCACATATGATCCTATGCCAGCCCAACTGACTTCCACGCTCCACAGCCAATAAAATTGTTTGAGCCTCCATTAGATTATTAGTATGAAGACCCTTATAAACAGAGAAGATAAACTACACATCTCTAGAACTATCCCGACCAACACCACCAATTCCAGCATGACCAAAGTTTCCACGAGAGGAGCCATCCGTGTTAATTTTAAGAACTCCCTGAGGAGGAGGGGACCATCTTCCCTCTCTATTCACCTTTGGGGTAGGATGTCTACATCTATTGTGCATGAGCTACCATTGCGGAGGAGGGAGATGAAGACGATTAAAACAACGAGCATCAAAAGGAGCCACTGAATCTGCCAGATGACAATTAGTGGCAACCGTTTCACCCAAAGAATGCAAAATCTTCCACCACACATGAGGGGACACCAACATCATAGCCTAAAAAATCCAATGATTCCTCTCCAACCAAAGATTCAAAATAATGAAGGATGGACCAATAGCCCAAGCAGCTTGAAGAAAGGATGTAGAAATAGGGGCCCTGCCCCACCGATCCACAAACTTAGCCAACGAGGAAACATGCCTAGAGGGAATATTCCACACCCTCCACCAACAATGCCAAATCTCCCAAGCATAAGAACATTGGAAGAAGAGATGAGAGACACTCTCCTCCGTAGCTAGGCACAACACGTAAATTGAGGGGCCTTGGAAACGACGCTTGCATAAATTGTCCCAAGTAAGACATTGATTTTGAGCCACTAGCCACATGAAGAAATTGCACTTGGGCCATGACAACTTGTGCCAAAATTGTTGCCACCAAGGGACCTCAATATCCCCAAACAACTATCTACCCAACTGCTTATAACCAGCAGACACAGAGTACCTCCTAGACCTATCAGAACCATCCCAAGCCAAAATCTTTGGTCCCCTCAGAGAATTACAAGCGTGGGAAGCGAAAATATTAGCAAGCTCATGCCTATCCCCCTCAGACCCCCTAGGTGGCCACTTAGAAGGGTGTTTCCAGCTAAAGGTAATAGCAGAGCCATAGTGCTCAGCGATCTTGTAGTGCTCAACAATATCCCATCTAGTAGCAAAAAAAACATCACAAAGGGGTTGAAGATGAGGAAAAGTAGAAAGAATAGGTGGGTGACCATCCCAAGAATCCAACCAAAAGAGAGCATGTGACCCTGAGTGGTAGATCCAGAAAAGTGCATGCTTAATCAACTGCACCACCACTTTCAAAGAATGCCAAATCATAGAACCACTCCCCTCCAGAGGATACCGAGGAACCTCAAAAGAAGCAACACCTCTAAGATACTTATAGTTAAGAATATGGCCCATAACTGGTCCTGATTGGTACACCAACACCAGTACAACTTAGCAACAAGAACTTTCCTATTCAAAATAGTAGAGCATAGACCAAGACCACCGTCTTGCTTTGGTCTACACATAGATTCCCATTTAACAAGGCTCCACTTAGAAGACATCAAGTTTCCGCTCCAAAGGAATTGACAAGAGAGAGCATCAAATTCCTTAAGGAAATACATAGGGGTCATTTGAACAAAGCACCTATAGATGGGAAGGGGCTGGATAACAAACTTAAGGAGAGTAACTCTAGCGGCTATAGACAACCACCGATGAGTCCAGTGAGTTACCTTCTTCCTCAACTTATCAAGCAACATCTGCCAGGAGGACCTAGGTTGATGATCAACAGCCAGAGGAATCCGTAAACAGACAAAGGGTAGAGACCCAATTTGAAAACACAGAATAGCTGGAATCCTTCACTAGATAGCCTGAGGAGTATTAAAAAAGAAAATAGAAGACTTCTGCTCATTAACTTTCTAGCCCAAAGTAGCAAGGTAGATATCCAAAGCTTGCCTAAAGGATTTGACTGCACAAATATGATCCAACCCCATAAGAGAGGTGTCATCCAAAAACTAGAGATGAGACAGTGTTGGTAGACCCAACCCCCACTACCAACCATGAATCAATCCTTGAGAGACCCAAAATTTAAGAAAGCGGCCTAGCCCCTCTGCCATAATAATAAATAGATAGGGAGAGAGCGGATCCCCTTGACGAAGGCCCCTAGCTGCCCCAAACAACTCTAAAGGTTCCCCATTCACAATAACCAAAAATGAGGAAGAAGTCACACAACTCATAGTCCAACTCACCCACTCAGAAGAAAACCCAAAGGCCAACAAAATATTCTAAAGAAAACTCCATTTAACTCTGTCATACGCTTTAGCCATATCCAACTTGATGAACATAGACCTATCCTTAGAGGTTTCCATGGAATGAATGACCTCAAAGGCTACCACCACCCCATCAAAAATTTGACGACCCGCCACAAAGCCTCCTTGCTCCTTCGAAATGACAATATGAAAACAAGATTTAAAACATTCTGCAATCAACTTCGTAATAATCTTATACACCATATTACATAGCACCATAGGTCTAAAGAATTCAAGCCTATCAACACCCTCCTTCTTAGGAATGAGAACTAGAAAGGTAGCATTCAGGGCACAAAGCATTTTCTTATTATGAAGAGACTGGCGAACAACCTCCAACAAATCTAGCATCACAATGTCCCAAAACTCCTGGAAAAATTCAACTGGGAACCCATCAAGACTAGGAGCCTTCCCCTTATTCATCCCAAACACAACCTGCTCCACTTCAGACAAAGTAATCAAACAAATAAGAGAAGCATTCGTCACATTAGAGATCAAAGAAGGAATACAAGCAAGAACCATATTCTCCTCAGCATTAGTAGGAAGTGAATCCTATGTAAACAAAGCAGAGAAGAAATGGTGAGCTTCTCTAGATAAAGCTTGCTGCGAAGATATAGCCAATCCTTCAAAATTAACAAGAGAAGAGATATAACACTTATTCCGACGAGCCTATATAGAATGATGAAAGAAAGTTGTATTCCTATCCCCCTCCTGAAGCCAATCAATCTTATCCTTTTATTTCCAAAAAATCTCTTCACGAAGCTCCCACTCCTCCACCAAATTTAGGGCCTGGGACTCAGCATGCCCAAGAGCCTCTGAAAATCCCAGATCCCTAATCTGGCGAGTAATAACAACAAGATGCTCCTGTGCCTCCCTTTTCTTTGTCTAAAAATTTCCAAAACACACCCTATTCCATCACTTAAGATGATACTTAATACATTGTAGCTTCTTAACAAAAGAATACATAGCAGTACCATATGCAAGGGCTCCATCCCGCCACCACTGAGCAACAAGATTATACAAGGAAGAATCACAAAGCCACATAAGTTGAAATTTGAAAGGAGGATTCTTTGCATAAGGAAAATATGAAGCTGAAAACTTGATTGGCCAATGATTAGAGCCGCACCAATCTAGAATGTTAGAGCAGGTAACCAAACTGCCCCCAACCCAAAAACTAGAAACAAGAAACCTATCTAGTCGCTCATAAATCACTTCAGGCCCACTCTGTCGATTATTCCATGTAAAAATGTCATTAAAGGGTTTAACATCAACAAGAGCAAGAGAGTCCACATTAGCTCGAAACAAATCTGAAGCATGGCCTAGTCTCAGCAACCCCCCTCTTTTCTCCTCAAGAAAAAAGACAAAATTGAAATCACCAGCTAAGATCTAAGGAAAATGAGGTGCATAGGATCTAACATATCTGATATGGGCCCAAAGTTGGCTTTTACCATGGATGTCAATTAGAGCATAAACATTACTAACCAAAATAGTCTCACCAGAGTCCAAAACTGAAGCCACCACATAAATAGAGAAATGGCTAGAAATCCACCAGCGAGGAACAACCTTAAGAGGATCCCAGAAAAGAGCCAAGCCTCCAAAACTTCCCCTAGAACCAATACACTGACACTGACCAGAAAACCAAATATGAGGAGCATATTGAAGCATAAATTCCACCTAAAGCTTAGTCTCCTAAACACAAAAGATATCTAGAGAATGACCCCAATCAAATCTTGAATAGCTTTTTGAAAAGAGGCGCTATTCAACCCCCATTCATTCCATGAAAGAATAATCATGAGGAAGGTTGAGCAAAGTGGGCATCAATTGTCTTAACAGACTCAGATTCCACAATCAAATCCCCAGTAGTTTGAATCTTTTCCACATCCTTTTTATGACCAACTTTAGAGGAGTGCTCAAAATGCCCCTTCTTGAGAGGGCGTTGCAACACCCCCAGATAAGAGGCCGACCCTCGACCTTTACCTGAAGACAGAGCCTCCTTAGCTAAATCCGCTAAAATAATATCATCCTATAAGCTAGCAGAAGCATCCAAAGGCCAAAAACTCCCCTTCTCCAAAGGAAAAGAAGTGTCCTTAACAACATTTCCCTGTTCTAGCCCTGGATCCATACTAGTAGCCCCAAAAAAAATCTCAATAGGAATCCCCTCCTCCAAGGCTTGATTATCCAAGACCTAAAAATGATTAAACCCCTGATCACTCTGTTTGTTCTTATAGGCCCACCTCTAACCCCTCCCCTTAGCTTTCGGCTTAACAAGAGTGAATCCATCCTTATTAGGACCCCCCTCCACCACTGGCACCTTTCTTTAATCTCCCTTCTCCATCGAAGGCTCCAATGAAGGAGGAGAAGAAGCCCCATCTAATCTGGATGCCCGAGGACATTGGCGCTGAAGGTATCCATACTCATGACAAAACTGACATCGAAAAGGGAGGGACTCATAATCTATCTACTAAATCCATGAGGTAGAGCCAATACAAATTTCCAAAGAATTTGGCAAAGGATTATTTAGGTCAATTTCAACACAAATGCGAGCAAAATAAAATACCTTTTTAACCAAAGTAGTCTGAGCAATGGCAACCAACTTCCCCAACAATGCAACAATCCGTTGCAAAATATCTTCTCTCCAGAATTCCAAAGGCAGCCATGGCAGGTAGACCTACACAAGAACCCAGGAAGGAAGATCCTCTGCAACATTGAATCCCCCATGCCAAGGTTTCATGAACAAGCCCACCTGATTGTAAAAATGCGGTCCTCCCTCGAAAACACAATTATGATTTGAAATGCAAGAGAAATCAACCAAGAAATAGCCATTCCTAGCCACCAAAATATCAAAATCACCCTCAACTTGCTAGATACAGTGCATCCAAGACTCCAAAGCTGAGAGGGGAACATGAATACCCAAGAACTTACAAATCAAAACATGTTGAGTCCAATAAGAGAAGTACTTGTGCACCGATTCCAGAGAGATAACCAGAACTGGACAAGCTTGACTCTGCGGCAAACATCCATTCACTTTTTTAAGCTTGGAGCTCTCACCCACAAATGAAGTATCCTTCATTGGTACATGCACATCTGTAGACATACCTGAAGATGGCTTCATACTTGCAATCACAAAGCTCTTAGAAACCCCAGCCATTTCTCCAAACCCGGCATCCACCACAGCTGATCAGCAAAAACCCCACCCCACACAACCAAACTCTGCACTAGCCTTCTCCACACACCAAACCCCAAAACCCACCCCTCCACACCTACTCACTGCACACACCAAGCCCCACACCCCACTCAGCCAACCTTCGACCCTACTTAGCAAACCCAACACCCTTTGTTCCCACCACAAACACCAAACACAATGGAAAAGCAGTCCCCACTTTATTTCCTCCACAAACCCCTCAAACAACTGACCAGAAAACACAGGAAAGAAAAAGAGAGGGCCCATGGCCTAGAACAGGTCGTAGGCACCCTACACAAAGTATTATCTTATTTTTACAGATGAGTATAAAAATAAAAAAACTATGTAATTTGCTAAGAATAAAGAGTACAGTTATGAAAATATTTGCAACAACTTTTATAAATTTTTCATGGGAGGCATTAGGGTAAAGCTTTTAAAGGGAAATAATGGATAATGGGTAGTCTAATGATCAGGGACTTTGTTTATTACACCTTTATTTGGACCATACATTATAGAGTGTTTTTGGGGGCTTTTCTTCACATTAGCAATTTTCTACTATAGCAATGATCAAGGACTTTTGTCAGGGTAGCGACATTGGAGGCACCGCCAAGGAGGTTCTAGGCTAGGGCTTCATGGAGGCAGTAATCCAACATTAAGTAAACTCTCACACATCGTCTACTTTTTGTGTCATATATCTTTAGCATAACTGGATACAAAGAGCTGGCCACAATGTTGGGGAAATCTTATATATGGGAAAAGCATTAGGATAACTATGCCTCAACAACTAATGTTATGGAGCTATACACACCATTCAAACTCTCCCACCTAACATGGCCAAGGATGAGAAGGCCACAAAATTTTTGTTTTGCCAAAAATGTTTACAACTACACAAAAATGGTGCAAGATTCAAAGGAATTTCTTCAAATTGAGAAAGAGGTCATGATATACTCGAATATTGACACAATATTACGATCTTTCAAAATGTTGAAGAATATTTACAAGTCACATGAAGTTCTCAAGATATATGACTTAATTGACATTATAGTTTGTAATCCTACATGTATGTACATGAAACAATTACTAATTTAAGTAACAAGAAACCATGAAGTAAGAAAATTAATTATAATTCTCCAATAATTGGCCCCATAGTTATTAATAATTTTTAGTCATTCCAAAAGAATAAGAATGGCCCTTTTATACAAATTTTTTTGTTGTGAATAGGTGGGTAATTGCAAAAAGATGGGGGGCTTAAGTGGCCACTGCTTTTCTAAAATAAGGAAATACTAACCTTGGACATGAAATTGAGGATAGTTACACTTAAAATTTTAAGATGCAAAATAAGCAAGGATCGTAGTGCTCCAAGTCTACTTTCTAAACTACTAATTAAAAAAAAAAAATGGTAGAGATTAAGGGGTTCAAAAGAGGGGGCCATAGAAATTGGTGTTGTTTTTGTCAAAAGAACACAACATAGAAATTTTTGTGGCTCCCTCAAAAGGTTAACTTTTTTTTAGTATTTTTAAAATTGTTTCGGTCAAAAATTAGCTAACAGTATGTAGCTTATGCCTAATTTTTGTGATAATTTTTTAATGAATATTTGTTTTTTACTAATTTTCAAAGTGGAAACTTCCTGAAAAAAAAATGGTTGTGCTACCCCTATAAATTTTGAAAAATAATTAAAAAACAAAGTGTCATGTTTCTTTGCAAAGTGTCCCAAAAGGGTTCTAAAGTGTCTAGGGCCTCTACGGAAGCACACTAGAACAACTTTAGCACACATTAATGATTGTTGATATAAAAATTTAAGAGTTTAGACTACTTATAGGGCATATTTTTGTCTTTTTCTTAGGTTCCCACCCATTCGTGTTAGCATCTAGGTGGCAGGCAGATCAATCTTCTCTAAGATTTAGCCCCCACTCTTTTAGTGGACGATATAGAGCTATTGCAGACTACAGGACTATACTGAGTGTACCTCATGCCCCCCATGAGGTACCATGATGTGATACTGATACATGTACCTTTCATCTACTAACTAGCGAGATGATGATCACACTGGAGGACGAGCACTGCATGCTCTGAGTTCCTATTTGTGGTGTGCAAGTACGTTTTTGAGTGAAGTGTACATTCCACGAGATGAAAAATGACATGCAGTATTTCCTTTGCAAAACAGTGCATGATGAGAGAGTGAGGGCATAGATTGATTTGGTGATGCTATTATATTTACGTTCCCCATTGGTTAGATGGAATATGATGCTTATAGTAGCACTAGTACTCATTCTTGATGGTCGAGGAGTGCACTTGGAGGGAGGAATAGTACACTTTATATGAGGGATGATAAGCAAGTGACAGTATATGCCTAGGGCACTATATCCTAGCACACTTATCTTATGATCTTGGTCGATTTGTCTTTTGGGAGGTGGACAACATGTTACACTGTATGCTTCTACAAGTTTGGTGCCTTGAGAATATTACTTGTACCAAACCTACCAACTTCCTCTTTTCAATAGCCTTGGGGTATCCTCGGGCCTTCAACTATCCTCTATGATGGTTTTGGTAGTATGGAGATTTTCACTTTTTGAGAGTTTGATTTGACTGATTGGAGGAGGATGAGATCCTTTGGAGACCTTATCAGCTTGTGCTTCAGTGGCCAAATCAAATTGGATAGATGAGGAGATTATAGTTTGAGATATTTTTGATTGGAAGACATGATTATGTAGTGCATACTTTCTACTACAATCACGTCATGCGATAGTTTGGGTAGGTCTAGATAGCACCTAGGGCACAACCCTTCTTCAAGAGATCAGTGCGGAGTGCATAAAGACCTAGTGATTTTGTATGCTTCATTGCAAAGGATGTTGTCTATAGTGAATCTAAGTACTTGAATCATGATATGCCTCTAGTCTCTGATGCAGATGACGTCGGTGCCACAAATGAGTATGAGGAGTGGTGGATAGTATCACAACTAGCACTCATATTTCCTATAGAGGAGCTATTAGGTGATGTTGGACCACTCCAAGATGAGGGGGATAATGTATAGGAAAGGGCCGAGGAGACATGCTACAAGGCTGCACACATATTTACAGATGCCATAGATGAGGACTAGGATGAGATTGCAAATCCTAACTACAATGGTGAAGATGAAGGAGATGAAGACAAGGACGAGGACAAGGATGAGGATGAGGATGAGGATGAGGATGAGGATGAGGATGAGGATGTGGAGTGACCCATGAGCGAGAGTGGTGATGCAGTAGATGTGGATCCAATAGGTCACGAGTGGGAAGAACCATCTCCCATTCCTATTACTAGACCACGAGCAATAGCTATAGCAGGCACCAATACCCATAGTCATGGAGAAGCTAGCACATCCTCCATGCCCCCTGCATAGGATGAGGCTGATTTCACACAACCTACCTGAGAGATAGGTGATGATGATTTATTTACTATTATGCTTTATTCTTATGCTTATGTTTTATGCTTTAATACATACATATATATCATGATGTGCACTGATTATACTTTTTTTTTCTATCTTGTAGGAGTTATGAGAGATTTTTGAGATCTTTATCGACAAGTGGTTACAGAGATTGTGCCCACATCAGTCAAAGAGGATGATGCAGACTTAGACTATGTGCCCCCACCCATCATAGATCAAGACCTAGAGTCATTCAGGCCATACGCCAGATTGTAAGCTATGTATGAGAGTTTGAGGAGGCACATCCACCGAGCTAATGCTACCCTAGAGGCAGAGTCATCCCAGACCCCAACAGAGTTTGAGAGACTACAGTCAAAGGTATCCAGGCTATAGGCAAAAAGAAATCAGATAGAAAGGGCACATCTGCAAGCCCTTGAACAGATATGGGGCTTAGAGTTTTCTCTTAGTACATTCAACAGATTGTGATCACGATCGCACACGACCATCTCTCAGCAAATTGCTACCAAATAGATGAGAGCACCAGGTCCTGAGGGATCTAGTAGTAATAGGCCTTAGTAGTATTGTATATATTGATGATATGTACACAAAAATTTGATATATATATGAGCATTTGATGTTTTATTACTTGTGTTTATGTGTTGAATGTTAAATGGAAATGTGATTAATTAAATAACCTTGTAAGATTATTTAATGAATGCCTCCATGATTTAAAATGTTTTATGTGATCTAATTAAAACTTACTCTAGTTTCTCTTAGATACAACATTGTGATTAAGTATATCATGCTAAATTAAATGCACCTATGATCTAATTAAAGAACATTAAATGCATATAAGGATTTAACCTAACACAACATAAAAAATGAGCTTGAATAGTATGAAACCTAAAGTAATGACTTAAAAATTAAATAATTACCTTAGTGTTCAAGACACACAAATAACTGTTTGTCAAGAACGAAGCAATGTGAAAGCATATGGAATATAATCCAATAACTCTAACAACACTGCTTGATCATTCATACCATTCAAGGGGATTAGACATAATACTGACACAAATGTGTGGCATTAATAGGTTCTTTGAGGTGTGTTCCATCTAGTTTTGTTAATGTATATGCACCAGACCCAAAACTTTCATCAATTATGTAAGGTCCTAACCAATTAGGACTAAACTTCCCTTTTTTATTTAGGTCAGCATTGGAGTTACAATGATTTTCAGATAAGACTAGGTCACCTTTGTTGAATACACGAGGGATGACATTTTCATTGTAAATTCATTGTCTTATTTTATAATAAGCCTGAAGATTCTCTAGAGAATTTATGCATTGTTCATCGAGCATTTCAAGCTAATGCAATTGTTGTTCTTTATAGTTTTGGTCATCAATAAGTCCGTGAAGATCAATTATTAATGTAGGAATTTCTAACTCCAAGGGCATTATTGCCTTGCTACTATAGACAAGATTATAAGGTGTAGTTCCTATAGATGATTTGACACTTGTATGATAGGCCCATAGTGAATAATGTAATTGTGTGTGTCAATCCTAATGGTGCTTGTTAATGGTTTTCTTTAGGATTTGTTCAATAGTTTTATTAGTTGATTCATCTTGACCATTAGATTGTGGGTAGTAAGGTGTTGAAAAGCAATGTTGGCTGTTAAAGGTTTCTTAGAATTTCTTCATGTCATTATTCTTAAATGGTGTATCATTATTAGAAACTAACATGGAAGGAAATCCAAAGCGAGCAATAATGTGTTCCAATATGAAATGATATATCATATCAGTTGTTGTTGATTGAAGGGGAATAGCTTCTACCCATTTCGTGAAATAATTTGTTGTGGTTATCATAAATGTTTGTCCAATGAAAGAAGGGGGTGATATATTTCCTAGGATGTCCAAACCCCAAACTGCAAAGGGCCAAATCAGAACTTGACCTCAAAATTCATAAGTAGGAGCATGGATCAAATTGTTATGTTCTTGACATTTATAGAATTTTCTTACATATTCAAAGCAATATTGTTCCATATGTCTCCAATAGTATCCAATGCAGATATTTTTTTGAACTAATGTTTTTCCTCCAAAGTGGCCACCACAAGCACCTGCATGAGCTTGTTCAAGTATTGTAGGTATCTTGTATTGTTTTAGGAATGTAAGTAAGAGAACATTGAATGATCTCTGAAACAACACATCGGTTAGAATTATATACTTAGATGTGAGTTTACACAAGTGAGCTTGGATGTTCTTTGTTGTTGGCTTGGGAAAGGTATTGTCTTTCAAATAGTTAAATACTGCGTCATACCATTCACTCGAGTCTTCCTTGGTTGTTGCTAAAACTTCTTCCAATTTATCATCGTTCGAATTTTTCATGACTGTATACACAATGAAGGTGAAATATTTTGAATGATCTTGAGGAGAGATAAGGGAAGTTGCACTTGCCATTGCATCCACATGTTGGTTATCCTTTTGTGAGATGTTGTCAATGGTAAATGATTAAAACTTATCTAACAAATTCATTGTGAAATCCTTTTATTTTGATAATTTGTTGTGCTTTGATTGATATGTCCCATTTATTTGCTTCATTACTAATTGTGGATCACCAAAGATCTTAATTTCTTTTGCACCCATGATTAAAGCAATACATAACCTAGCGAGCAATGCTTCATACTCAGTAGTGTTGTTTGTACATAGGAAATTTAATCAATATGACAAGGGAATTTGCTTTCCTAGGGGTGGAATTATTATATCCCCAACGTTGGAGCTTGTTCTACACTTAGATCCATCAAAGTATAATTCCCATGTATTAATTTCAATTGTCAACACATTGTCATCAGGGAAAGTGTCATTGCTAGGTAATGCCAAAGGAGATGGAGCATTAGCCAATTGGTCGAGAAAGGATTGACCCTTAATTGCCTTTTGTGAAACAAATTTAAGCTCAACCTTAGTCAACAACATCACCCATTTAGCTAATCATCCTGATAAAATTGTCTTATTGAAAAGATGCTTGAGAGGGTCATATTTTTTCATCACATGTATTTCTGCATTCAATAAATAGTGTCGCAACTTACTAGTAGCCAATACAAGGGCCAAACATTATTTTTCTATTGTTGTGTATCACTTCTCATAATCAATCAAGGTTCTGCTAATGTAATAAACAGGATGCTCTTTACCGTTTTTGTCTTGTTGAGCCAACAATGTTGCAAGAGCATGGGCTGAGAAGGTTGTGTAAAGGATGAATGGTTTGTTTGGCATTGTGAGTTGTAAAACAGGTGGAGTTGCAAGATATTCCTTCAAACTTTCAAAAGCCTATTTGCAATCCTCGTTCCAATCAAATTGCACATCCTTTTTGAGAAGATGTGTAAATGGTAACGCTCATTCTAGTAAAGATGCCACAAAATGATGGATAGCTTGAATTCTACCTTGTAATATGCACAATTGAGAGATGTCCCTAGGAGGTGGCATGTTGACTATAGCGTCAATTTTTTTTGGTGTCCACTTCGATGCCTCTGTGAGATATGATAAAACCTAGAAGTTTCCCACTATCTACACCAAAGAAACACTTTTTTGAATTCAACCTCATGTATTTTTGCATTCACTCAAAGATTTTATGAAGGATATTCACATTGTCTTGTCTTGTTAAGGATTGGCCTAGAATGTCATCAACATAGTCTTTTAAGATCTGACACATATAATCATGGAATATTAATGTCATTGCTCGTTGATATGTTGCATCTGCATTCTTTAATCCAAAGGGAATTATAACCCAACAAAATGTGCCAAAAGTTGTTGTAAATGTTTCTTTGTATTGATCTTGAGGGTTGATGAAGATTTGGTTGTATCCAGAAAATTCATCCATGAATGACAACAAATCATGTCCTGCAGTTAAATCCACTATCATATTTATATTAAGAAGGGGAGAATCATCTTTTAAATATTCTTTATTCAAATCATGAAAATTTGTAGACATCCTAATACGATTGTCAGGTTTCACGACCGTGACAATGTTTGAGATCCAAGTAGAGTAATCTACAGGTCTTATGAAACCAACCTCGAGGATTTTTTCAATTTCTCCTTTAACGAGCAAGGTTGTCTTCGGATTCATTTTTTGTATCATTTTTCAAACGGGATTAGTGCTTTACACTAGGACTATGTTGTTTGTCACAATCTTATCATCGATTCCTAGCATATCCAAATAGTTCCAAGCAAAAATTTTGGAAAAGTCATGGAGTAACATTGTGTGATCTTGTTCTTCACCATCAAGGCACTTTCCTATCTTAATGACTTTATCCTTATCATTGATGTCCATTTGTATGTCAATTGTATCTCCTAGAGGGAGTGCACTTGGTGTTGGAAATTTAGGGTTGTATTCTTCTTTACTTATGTCTTTCTCATCACTTTCATATTTTTCATCTTTTTGCTTGGTGTTAATCATAGCACATGTAACCTTTTTCTTTAGAGGGGTAGTAGGTTATTTTTCATAAACTCCTAACATTTTCTTCAAGGCTTCATAATCCTCAGATTATTCTCATGATGGTTCAAAATCCATATCAAGCAATTTAGGATGTTTCAAACTGAGGTTGATTTTTGGCTTGCACATGATAGTGTTGATGTTTAATGATGGTCTCTTTGTTGCTTGCGTAATCTTAGAAGGAAAATACCCCAAACCAGTTTTTGTCTCTTGCATATTAGGCTCTATAGGGACTTGAATGCGTTATTCTTTCTTTTCATATCCTTTTCCACTATAACCCAATTGTTTCATAAGTTTGTAACCTCTCCCATAAAGTTTTTCCATTTTTTTGGGTTTGGTGGTTGTTGATAATCTATCTCATAAAAGTTAGTTGTATAACTTATATCTTCTTCTAGAGTGGATGAGGTAGATGTTTGTGAATTTTCTTCCAAGTTCTGAGTTGACATGACCGTTGGTTGCTTTTTTTTCTCATCTTCTTTTCTTGTGATCATGTATTCTACCATAAAAAAGGGTGTGATCTCCAAGGAACCCCAATCATCATCTAATAATTTTGACACTATTTCCATTTCTTGCTTGTCAACCTCTATAGGTGCTATGTGGATGTTGGAATGAATGTTTTTAGGGGACTTGTCATTCCTTTTTCAAATTGTAAGCAACTTTCAGGCTTGGGGTCTATTTCATCTTGGTATACCTTGTTGTTATAGAAATATTTCATGATAGGATGAAGGGTTGAAGGCAATGCATGCCTCTCATGAATCCATGGTCTTCCCAAAAGAAGATTGTATGAGAGGTCATGAGGCATAACATGAATAGGAGTTTGCGAGGTAGCCTATATGATTGTATAAGTAAAGTAATCACACTAAGTGGTTGCTTTCCAACATTGTAAAATCCTTGAATCGATAATGAGTCAGGGCCAGTTTTTTATTTGTTCATGCACAATTTATCTAAAAGCTTCACACTGTACACATTAAGGGCTGAGCCATTATCAACAAGGATCCTTTTTATGCCTATTCTATTGAATTGAGCTATTATCATGAAGTAATCATATCTCTTTCTCATCTATAGAGGACACGATACACCAAGGTATAAAGGACCAAGGTAGACTAGTGTCTAATGCATGAAACAAATAGATCAAACAAGAAGGCTATCCCAACACCCCAAGGTCACGATGACCTTGGTCGGGCCAGGTATTGGGATAACCACAAGCACACAAGGATTCCCCAGTGTAACACAAGAACTCAAGGATCTTGGTGGGTACTATGTGGGACAACCAAGAAGACAAAGAAAAGATCAAGATACACCCCTATGTTGACTAGTCAAAGCACACCATGATATGATGGATTAAGGCGACCATGACAAGTGATGATATGGAGCTCAAATGATAAACAAAAGCCAAAAGCATCAAAAGATTGCAATCAATTTCAAACGTCCTTTGCCATAGGATCATGAGGATGGATGGGATTGATGAGGTCTGTTAGGAAGGATGCCTCCTGTTGAGACTGATGATGGTTACTAGACTAAAAGATCAATATGACATAGGATATTCGAAACCAATTAGATCTGATGATACAAGTGGATCTTGTTGGTTAAGAACCATCTAGATAAGGGAATAGCTTGATGACATGACACAAGAGACATGACACAAGGTAAGAGACTTTGATGGATGGTAAAGACGTGACAGACAATAGGAACAAGAGTTGAAGACTGATGATAGATGATAAAGGATCAAATGGACAAAGTAGAAAGACCGATGATGGAACCCCGGGGGTGGATCAAATGATCGACCTTGCCTACGTGAAAGCGCAGGGGCAACGTAGTTCGACGAAAGATCAACGATAGACAATGGATGAAGGATGATGAGATAACCCCAAATAAGGGGATAAAATGATTGGACCGACACGATGGGACACGATAGACCTATTGGATTGAATTGGAGGATGGTGGTGATCAAAAAGCTCAAGGATGGGATAGTTATTCAAATCATCAAAAGATGAATTGGGAGGATGATATGATGGAGAGATGAATGATGAGAAAGGATAGGAGATGGAAAAGATGTGCAAAAAAAAGCAGAAGTGATGATGATAAGATAGATGACATTGGATTTCCTGGGGAAAAGCCTATAGCTAGATACCAATGACAAGGGATTATGAGATGGGATGAGGGTAGAGGATGGGGGGGAAGATGATTGTGGGGATGGATGATGAGGAAAAGGTGGCCAGATGGATTGATGACAAGGGATTCTATGATGGAAGGATAAAAAGATAGGGATAGGGAGATGGATGGACATAAGAACCCAAGATGGACGGAGTGGATGAAGGATGGGGAAAAGGTTACCAAATGAATGGATGAAAAGGGATGCTAGGATGGAAGGAATGATGTCTCCAAGGACTATATCACAAAGGAAGATAAATGCCCCCACTCTAGGTATGTCATGTATAATGAGGCATGAGAGATAGAAGATGGAAAAATGAAGGAGATAACTGGAGGAGGATAGGATGGGTGATTTAGGGATATGATAGAGCATGTGTGCAGGGAATGTATACCAAGAGGCGTCCAAAGCATGCATAGATAGGTGCCCCTATTTTTTTTTGATCAAGATCATAAGAAGGATGGAGTGATGGGATAAATGAGATATGTCGAGTAGGATGTGTAAGATAGGCAGGATGGAGGGGATGAATGAAGAGGACGTATAGCAAGAAGATGGGTGCATAGCTAGAAGCATAGCAAGAAGCATAGTGGATGGAGGGAATGCATAGCAGGAAACTGCCCCCAAGTGCAAATGGGGATTTACGCATGACACCTGTTTACCAAGTTTTCATCATGGTACTTATCCAAGGCGCATGTTTTCCAAGTTTTCACCATTCGATGAATTATTTCTCTTTACTATTTTATTGTTTGATTTTTTTGATTTTTTTGACTTTTTTATTTATTTTTGGACTTTTCTGGGTTTTTGGACTTTTTGCATAGCATGCAGAAGGAGATGGATAAGGATAGGGAGGTGAATAAGTGGATTTAGAAGAGATGCAATAGGATATGGATGAAGGAATCAAGCATCAAGTTCCATACGAGGTATTAAGAGCTCATGTTCGAACCGACTATTGGATGTTGGTACAACCTTATTGGGATAAATGGATTATGCTAGAGGATGAATGAGAGGGATTTGATGGGCAAGATACAGGGGATAATGGATGGTATGGATAGAATGATGGGGTGGATATGTGATGGGGAGATGAGTTTAGGACCAACATTGGCACATGTGGTGGTGGATGTGAAAAGATAAGAGGATTAATGGATGGATAATGTGGGGATAATGGAGGAGATGGAATAGTGAATTTTGGGACATAGGGACCCAAAACAGATTTAGGAGTGGGAGGAAGTGTATGATTTGCTTTTGGATTAGCAAATTTGGATGTTCTCACAAATTTCTCATTTGAATGCATTGCATCTTTTTTCTTTGGGATCCACATGGTTTTGATTTTTGCTTTAGTGGGCCTTTGTGGATGATGGGTTTGATTTGGATTGTGGATTTGATTTTTCTTTTCTTCAACATGTCGTATAGAGGGGACATGGGGAGCTTTAGATTCATGTGGATGTTTGGATTTATGCATTTTTATGTTAGCATCCAAAATGCATTTATTAGCAATGGGATGGGTGTGAGGGGATGGACGATGTGGAGCAATGGAGGTAGGAGTATGGGGATTACGTGTAGATGGAGGATGTTTAGGTATGTGCCTTTATTGATCCTAATTATGGGATATGCGAGAGGGATTTTTATGATGGATGACACGGATAGGTGTTGGATGGATGAATGGATGAGATGGAGGAGGTGATCTTGGGATAAATGGACCCAATATGGATAGAGTAGATGAAGGACAGGAGATGGTGGATGGAGCAGATGAAGGAGGAATATGGACAGTTGGTTTGAGGTAATACTATAGAGGAGGAGGGATTGCAGCATATGATTTGGTGGAGTGATGGGAAGAGCCGACATTTCTTTTGGAAAAGGCTCGTTGGGGATGTCTAGAGGTTGTGAGTCTTGGGGAATAGATCCAAGACCTTGTATGCAGATTTGTTCTTTGACTTGGATGGGCTCTAAAATACCTTGCTCGTGAAGGCCTAGACGTTTTCCCTGATAGTTCATTTTCTTGAGCATTCGATCCATGATAGGATTTTTTTTATTCTGAAAACATGATGCGAGTCCATTACTAGGTGGGGGATGATGGGTGGTATATACACTGTGTTTTTCTTCTACAAGGAGGCCACCATGGAAGAATGTGAGAGTACCAAGGGGATATGCAAGCAGTGTGGGGATAGCATTTTTAGGCAATGATGGGGGATCCTGAGAAGGAGATGATGGGATAGCAGCATTTGGATGGGTGGTATCTGGAGAGGGAGTAGGGGATATGATAGGATCTGATTTTGTGGTAGCAAGCTCATGCAATGGATATGGAGATGGAGCGGTAGAATCTTGAATGTCAAGAGGGTCATGGGATGGAATGGATGGGGGACTGTGATCTTGCGGTAGACTAGATGGGACGGTAGGATCTTGATCTAGAGGAGGGGATATGTTGGCATGCTTTGGATCAGGCTCTTGGCATGACTCATCATGTGCGAGAGGCATGATAATGGAGTCATGGGGGGACTCTTCAAGTGGGGAAGATGGAAGGATGGAGGATTCAAAATATTCTTGGGAATGGATACTAGGAGTGGAAGAAATGGATTGGATTTGGGTGTCATCGATAGGTTCGATGGCTCTCGAGGTAAGGGTGGTGTTCAATGGATTTGGTAGATGTGATGGTAGGAGATGGGGACTGGTGGATTCAGAGGATGTGATGGTAGGAGATGGGGACTCAATGGATTGGAAGGGATGTGATGGTATCATCAATGATAGGTGTTGGATGGAGAAGGTCGTCACTAAACCATGGATGATGGGTTGGGATGGCATGGTTCCACGACTACAATGTGTGGAGTGGGGGATGTTTCCTTTGTTATAAGTCCTTGGAGAAACTTGAATACGCTAGGCTGAGATGGCGAGGTGGGAGTGGATGAAGGTTTATAGATTAGTGGACTAGGATTAGATGGAAGATTAAGACTAGATGGAGGATTAAGGTAGGGATATGGGCATGAGGAATTAGGATAGGATGACATGGATGGTGGATCATTGGTAGAAGATATGGGTGGCGTGTTGTAATAAAGGTATTGGGATGGTGGATTAGGATGGGAAGATGCAGGTGTTGGATTAATATAGGGAGATGCAGATGTTGGATTAGGGTAAGTTGACGGGTGTGTTTGACTTGGATAGGAAGGTGTGAATGTAGGATTAGGCTGAGCGGATTGGTATGGAAGATTAGGGTAGTGGGTACATGTGGATGAAGGATTGAGATAAGAGGATGTGGATGGGGGATCAAGATAGGGTATTGTGATGTGAAAACTAGGATAAGGGGATGATGTAGATGAAGGATATGATGGATATGATGGACATCCCTTGTCAAAGGTAGCATAAGGAGTGTGATTAGGCATAGATGAAGACATGATGGGATAACTGGATGGGGTGATTGGATTTTGGAATGTGGGTGGAGAAAGCTTTCTAGCAATGATAGTGTCAAGGGGATCTATGTCGTATACCTCTTGATCAACAAGACTTTCATTATCATCGTTAATGTAATTAGGGTTTCCTTGACTACTATTGATGGAGAATAAGGATTCATAATGATGAAAGGGATGGAGGATGGTTTAAAAGATTTTGGATGGGAATGGATTAAAGCTCAAATCGAGATTTAGGTCAAACTCAGATTAGGATTGGATTAAAGCTCAGATTAGGATGATTGGATGATGTGATGGGATTGATTCTAATGATTGGATTGGATTATCAAAGGATGATTACGACACTAAATCTGCTTCGAGATGGAAGTAGATTGATTGGGTCGAAGGTGATTGGATAAGGATACGATTGGATTGGATTGGATTGATCGATTGATTGATAAGATTGACTGATGGATCGGATAGGATGATGAGAGGGACTGAAAAACCCCGTTCGAAGATTACCCTAGGTGACTTAGGATGTTGATTGATCGGATTAAAGGATAAATGTATGATTGCAGCACCGAATCCACTTTGAGATTGAAAATGGATTGATTGGGCCAATGATGATGATTAACTTAGGATGGATGAAAATCCTAAGAGGATGTTGATGATGATGATCAGATTAGATACTTTGGTTAATTTGGATAATAACCTGAGACGGAGTTCAAGGGATTTGGATGGGGAAAACAATGATTTGATTGGAGAAATGGATGATAGAAATGGATGAACGATTACTCGAAATGAGCAAACGGTTGATCAGGACAGATGAACGATTACTTGGAATGAGTAAACGGATGATCAGAACGATAGAACGAGAGTTCAGAATGATGAAAGGAGGTGTGAAATGGATGGATGTTTACTCGGAATGAGTAAACGAATGATCAGGATAGATGAACGATTACTCAGAATGAGTAAATGACTGCTAAGAACAGATGAATGACTCTCAGAATGAGAAGATGAAAGCTCAAAATGAATGATAGATTACTCAGAATGAGTAGATGATTGATCAGGATAAATGAATGACTACTCAGAATAAGTAAATGACTACTCACGATGGACAAATGATTCTCAGAATGAGAAGATGAAGGTTTGGAATAGATGGAAGATTACTCAGAATGAGTAAATGATTGATCGGGATTGTTGAACGAGAGTTTCAAATGATTGAAGGTGGTGTGAAATGGATGAATGTTTACTCGGAACGAGTAAATGGATGATCGAAATTGCAGAACGAGAGTTTAGAATGAGGAAAGGAGGTGTGAAATGGATGAATGTTTACTCAGAATGAGTAAACGAATGATCGGAACGATAGAACCAGAGTTCAGAATGATGAAAGGATGTGTGAAATGGATGAATGTTTAATCAGAACGAGTAAACAGATGATCGGAATTGCAGAACAAAAGTTTGGAATGACAAAAGGAGGTGTGAAATGGATGAATGTTTACTCGGAACGAGTAAACAAATGATCAGAACAACATAACGAGAGTTCAGAATGAGGAAAGGAGGTGTGAAATGGATGAATGTTTACTCAGAACGAGTAAACGAATGATCAGAACGATAGAATGAGAGTTCAGAATGAGGAAAGGAGGTGTGAAATGGATGAATGTTTACTTAGAACGAGTAAATGGATGATCAGAACGATAGAACAAGAGTTCAGAATGAGGAAAGGAGGTGTGAGATGGATGGATGTTTACTCAGAACGAGTAAATGAATGATCGGGACAGATGAACGATTACTCAGAATGAGTAAATGACTGCTAAGAACAGATGAATGACTCTCGGAATGAGAAGATGAAGGCTCAGAATGAATGATAGATTACTCAGAATGAGTAGATGATTGATCGGGATAAATGAATGACTACTCAAAATAAGTAAACGACTGCTCGCGATGGACAAATGATTCTCAGAACGAGAAGATGAAGGTTTGGAATAGATGGAAGATTACTCATAATGAGTAAATGATTGATCAGGATTGTTGAACGAGAGTTTGAAATGATTGAAGGTGGTGTGAAATGGATGAATGATTACTCAGAATAAGTAAACAGATGATCACAATGATAGAACGAGAGTTTGGAATGATGAAAGGATGTGTTGAATGGATGAATGTTTACTCGAAACGAGTAAACGGATGATTGAAATGATAGAATGAGAGTTCAGAATGATGAAAGGATGTGTTGAATGGATGAACGTTTACTCGGAATGAGTAAATGGATGATCAGAATGATAGAACGAGAGTTTGGAATGATGAAAGGATGTGTTGAATGGATGAACGTTTACTCAGAATGAGTAAACAGATGATCAGAATGATAGAATGAGAGTTTGGAATGATGAAAGGATGTGTTGAATGGATGAACATTTACTCAGAATGAGTAAACGGATGATCAGAATGATGAAAGGATGTGTTGAATGGATGAATGTTTGCTCAGAACGACTAAACAAAGAGAATGGTAGGGTATGCCCCCCTCGAGGAAGCGGATGGGGAAGAAAAAGGTGCCTCGGCCAACTTCTCAAAAGTAGGGAGTGGTATATGTCATTGGAAAGAGCACGAAAAAATGAGAACTATCTTTGAACGGAGTCAATCGGATAAACAGTGTGGAAATGGCAGCCCCGGGAAGAAAGAGCAGAAGGTCAGGTCCACCACAGCAAGAGGTCAGGTCCACCACAGCATAAGGTCAGGTTCATCACCGAAGGGTCAGGTCCAACACCGAAAGGTCAAGTCCGCTACCGGAAGGTCAGGTCTGCCACCGGAAGGTCAGGTTCGCCACCAAAAGGTTAAGTCCGCCACCGAAGAGGTCAGGTCTACCACCAGAAGGTCAGGTCAGCCACCGAGAAGTCAGGTCCGCCACCGGAGGTTAGGTCCGCCACCAAAAAAAAAGTTGCTCAAAAGTATGAAGTGTTATATGTCGTTGGAAAGAGCACGAAAAAATGAGAAGAACTGTCTTTGAACAGAGTCAATCGGATAAACAGTGTGGAAATGGCAGGGCATATACGGTTGCCTGTCAGGGAAAATCTACCATAGCATGAGGTCAGGTCCACCACAACATGTGGTCAGGTCCGCCACAGCATGAGGTCAGGTCTGCCAAAGGATAAGTTTAAGTTTGATTTTTTGATGGATGAGTAAGGCAAAGGACCCAAGATATAGCAAACACTAATAAAAAGATTTGGATAAACTGAAAATGACTGGTTTTGCACGAGAAAGACAATTCAAACAGCACAACCCTAAGATTAGTAGAAATGGGTATGACCAACAAAGTCTTCTACTCTATGATGAACATGGTTGCTAAGGAGTCCTGGATATACACCCGATACGTGAGGCCCAAACCGTGAACACCAACCCATTACAAGCGTGAGTCGGGAACCTTAGCGAGATACTAAAGGCTCAGACCAACTTTTCGTCATCCCAACGCTTCGCCAATTACGTGGTTGGATTGAGGTATAGCTTTCGCTCTCCCCCCTTTATATACCCCGCCGGTACATGTGGTTGGAATCGTCCCTTGGGGTGATGAAATCCCCAAGTAGGTCCCTCTAAGAAAATGAAAAATAGGGTGACTCAAAGGACTTGGAAAGCTACGATTTCTCATCACCCAGGATCGCGAAATGGTGCAAGGGGATTGGATACATCAAATAGCCTTCCACAAGCACACCAAACAAGGTTTGTTGACCCCTCTAATTAAACTATGTGCCTAGTTTACCAAAGAACAATGGTAAAAACTTGAAATTTCACCTTCGGGAGGTTAGGTCCGCCAAGGAAGGTCAAGTCCACCACCGAAGGGTCAGGTCTACCACTGAAGGGTCAGGTCCACCACTGGAGGGTCAGGTCTGCCACAGGAAGGCGAGGTCTGCCACTGAAGGGTCAGGTCCGCCACCGGAAGGTCAGGTCCACCACCGAAGGGTTAGGTCTACCACCGGAAGGTCAGGTCCACCACCGGAGAGGTCAGGTCCGCCACCGGAAGGTCAAGTCTGCCACTCTGTAACCTGAACCTGCAAATATGCCAAAAACAACAAACGTGAAAGAAAAAGACTTGTTTGTGGGTCCCACCAGGCATGCCAGAAATGTGATAGGTCAAATATAAGCGTTAGAAAATGAGCAACAAACTAAAGAGTGCAAATAAACACCAAAACAACCTACACCTCAAGATTAGCCTAAGTTGGAATCAACACAAGATAAAAACAACAAATGGAACATTATACCTTATCTCGAATCGATCCTTTGGTTGGCCCTTCGATTGTAGATGAGATGTATGCTCCTTGATGGCAAGTAGATGCAAGATGTGAAGTGCGAGATGCAAGATAGTTGGACAAAATGGATGCAAATGGCTAAGTGTAGATTGAGAAACAAAATTGCAAGAGTTTGGCTAGCAAAATGATCTCTCTAAAAATGAGAGAGAAGAGGGGTACTTATAGGAATTTTGAGAATTCCTAGAAGAGATGGATGGCCAACCTCTCACATATAATCTGCCAAGGAGGTACCATCTACTAGTCTCTGTAATCTATCAGCCAAAGCCTGAGCACCCTCTACTGAAAACCTAGCTAAATCTCTCTCAGCAGTCAATGAAATAACCTGTGCCTGAGCTGTCTTGACTGTCTGTCTCGCCACATCTCTCTCGGCTGTCAATGCTGCAATTTGTGACTAATTTGTCACTAACTGAGCCTGCACACCTGAAAGAGTCTCTATATGTAACTCAGCCTGTGACTGCATCTGAGCCTATGTTTGCTCCAATAAACCTTGTGTCTGCAGAAGTTGCTCCTGGATAGTCTCTAACTGCACCTGAAGATCTACTAGCTGCAGCCACACTGAAACATCTCCCACAGCTTACCTCTTACGAGGCACGGTCTCACCAAGAAAATCTAAGGTAGGGTCTGATACAACTACAACCTCTCCACTATCAAATCCCTCATCCTTGCTGCTCTCATCTTCATTACTCTCCTCTCCGCTCCTCTCGTCACCAACAACAACATCCACATCCTCCACCTCAATATCCTCCTCTACCCCAATATCAACCTCAGGCTTGACTGCTGCCTCACCAACACCAACATCCACATCCTTTGCCTCAACACCTCCAACATCCTCTCTCCTCTGTCTGTGACCACAAGCGACAGGAACATCCTCCTCGACACGTAATGGGCCAAGCTCATCTCGAATAGTCAGGTGTGGAAATGGATGCAAAGACAAATAGTCAACATAGTTGGTTGTAAGAGGAGCCTCGACAATATCTAGTCGGATATCCCATAAAAAGGGTTGTAAAACCTGAAACTGCTGAACTGTTGCAGCATATGACAAACAAGGCCCCCAATCTGCTGTATCCGACTGTCGATGAGCATAGTGAGCGACACCCTGGGGCATACCCTGTACCATCCCATACTATCTGTGGACGTGTCTGATCAAGAATCTCTCTAAAACCCAACGACCATGATCAATCAGAATCATCGACTGGCAAAGAAACAATAGCTAAACATCATCATCATTCCAGTGATCACAATCTAGGTAGGGACACCATGTCACAGACTCTATATCATCAATCAATCTCCTCCAATACTCTAACTTACCCAGTTTACACTGGGTAAACCTACCAGAATATCAAAAAACATAAGGTCTCCTAGGTGGCCTCTATCCAACTGGTACTGGACATGTGACAGCTATGTGCTCCCACGCCCATACCTGAAGCAAAGTAATGCCGAGCGATAAACTTCGACCACTGAGATACACCACTGAATGAAAATCGTGATATAACTGGGCAAGCAAACACATGCCCCAAGCAAAATGGGTACCATAAACAACCATGCTTTTCAGAAGTCGACCCCAACCAACTGAAAATCCCTTAGACCTACGATCAGGATTAAGGAATCTGCCAATGAAACTAGCAAGTACTGTCGGCAAAGTGGCATATGCATCAACCATATCACGCCATGGTATCCACTCTCCTCCAATACGATCATCTTGGAACACTCTATAAATAGCATCGGTCCCACCCTGCTCTCTCAAATCATAAACTACAACATCTCCAACAATCAGAAGCTGAAGGATCAGCCAAACATCCTCTGGGGTGATTGTCATCTCTCTAGTGGGAAGGTGAAAGGTGTTGTGCTCACTATGCCACCTCTCAGCTAAAGCTATCAACAAACCTCGATTAATCCTAATATGGGGCATGTAAAGAAGAGGAGACAATCCACAACGTGTGATGATAGCCATCTCAGGTTTTGCCAGCCTAGGAATAAGATCAAATGTCCAAGGAAAATGCTCTTGAATCTGGAGGTTCCCTAATTGCTCCTATTATCACAACAAAATCAAGGTCAATAAATTCATATCAATCATCAAATAACATCAAGATACCATATCAAATCAAGTCATCCCTTGGTGAGAATTCTAATCAAATCTCATGAGCACACATCAAATCCACCTCACGTATCATGAGGTCATCATCATCAATGCATCAAATCAACCTCGCTTATCATGAGGTACATCAATTCTAATTATTCCTCACCTATCATGAGGGTAATTATCATCACAACAAAACATCGAACCTCACCTATCATGAGATTGAAAAATCATACTAAAACATAGAAATGTGCCATTTCATTCGATAAAAGTGCTATTGTATTCAAACAAAGAGCCATTAAGAAAAAGTGCCATTTTATCAGGTTAAAGTGCTAATATTTACTATAAAAGCGCTAAAACTTGAAATGTGCTAAAATAGATCATAAAAGCGTTGCAAAATCTAACCTAAGCGCTAAACATCATAACACTCTAATCTACTTTAGAGAAGTGCTACAATGGATAATCTAAGCACTCAAATTTGAAAAGCACCAACTTACACCCTAGATGCACTAGAACAAACTCTTAAAGCGCTAAAATTTGAAAAGCGCTAACACAGACCTAGACGCACTACAACGGAGCCAATACGCGCTACAACGGAATAAAGAAGTGCTAAAACATGATTCTTTTGTAAAAACCCAAAAATACAAAAAAGAAGAAGGAAAATACATGCAAACCAAGAAAAATAAAAGACATACTGAAGGTCTGAACACAGCTAGCCGTTGATGTCGTCGAACACGCTCGAAACGGTGAGTGTGAAAGGGAATTGACATTTTGCTCCATGAAGCACAAAATCTCTCTCAAACTTTCAAAGGTCACAATCAACAAATGAGTTTGAAATTGAACATTTTTAACCTTTTATAGGTTATTTCAAAAGGGGATTTTTATGACATTGATTTAATTTAATTTTTTTAAAAAGGGAGATTAATTGAAACTTATTCAGAACAATTTTCTACATCAATTATCGGGAGATAAATTATTTTTCCACCAAATCTTCAACGAATCTACATCAAATCATTAGAAACTCATAAAAATTTGAAAAAATTCTAAAAAATAAAAAAAATCATCAATTTATCTCCCGAGGGGCATATATCCATCAATCCACGAAATCATGTCGGGGCATTACAGAAATTTTTTTGTCAATACTAAGCGATAGCGAGCCGCAAAATTTTCTTTGAGTAATCGTGAAGCACATCCTTTCAAGAGAGGCGAAATGCTTAGACACCTAAAAATGGGTATGGAGAAATTGGTAATTAAATGCAAGCTTGTTTGATTAATTAATCCTAAATTCATCTACTTGGTAAATAAATAGAAATATTTATTTATATTAAGTTCACCATTAATTCTTCTAGTTTCCTCTTAATTAAATAAACAAAATTAAATACTTTGTTTTATTTAATTATTATCATTATTATTTCTTCTATACTTTATCCATCAATTCTATCCTAAAATTAAATATACAGCTTCAATAGTTGATATTATTTAATTATCTCATCACATTTCTTCTTAATTAAATAAAGATGTTCTCAAATCTTTAATTTAATTTATCATATTATTCTTTCTATTTTAATTTAATGACAAATTCTATAGTTTGACATTTCGGATGTTGTTCTCCTTCCCCTTTAAATTTAAATAAAATAAAATATTTAAATTAATGCATAAATCAAATCCCTCTATTCACTTTCGCCAATGAAATTAGATTTTTAACGTCATTACGACTGTTCTGAGCCTAGGGGACCGACACGGAAATCCTCTCAATCTTACGCCTCAAATATTCCCTCATCTTGCACGAGGGTGTTTTCGTTGAGGCGGGAACTTAATCCCTCCATGATCAACTCTCATCATACCATTCAAATCCTCCAAATTTAATCTCTCCAACCCCTCCTAGCCCCATTATTTACCCCTATGCAAAATGTACTTTCACCCAGGAAATCTGCTATGCTCACGATGCCAGAGCATCAAAATCATCCGAGAATCATCATCCTTTATGCAAACTTACTCTGCAGGAATTAGTACTCAAGCAACCAAGCAATCATAATCATTTAGCATTAGCATTTTAGTATCATAGCATCATGGCATCAGTAGATTTCATATCACGACAACATAGTTTATTTTTACTATAGTTTTCATCCATCAAGCTTTATTTACAGTAGCTCCATATCATCTAGAATTCATTAGAAATCATAACATCACAACATTTAGCATCCATTCCATTCTCTAGATAGGCATTTTAAACAGTTATGGTGCTTACAAATCTGAGAGCTTCTGTAATTTGATAAATCTTTGGAGATAGGAGACAATGAGACGCTTTCAGGATTTTCTATGTTTTAAATTAGTTTAGTTCATGTTTAATCTTGATACAATGTTTCATTAAGAGGTGTATTTAATTGTATTTTGTTTACATTTTCCACACTTATAGGTTCTATGTTGGATGTTGGAATCAATGTGTTTAGAGGACTAGTCATTCCTTTTTCAAATTGTAAGAAACTTTCAAGCTCGAGGTTTATTTCAACTTGGTATACCTTGTTGTTATAGACATATCTCATGATACAATGAAGGGACGAAGGCACCACATCCATCTCATGAATCCATGGTCTTCCCAAATGAAGATTGTATGAGAGGTCATGATGTATAATGTGAATAGGAGTTTGTAAGGTAGTTTGTTCGACTGTAATAGGTAAAGTAATCACACCGAGTAGTCACTTTCCAACATTGTCAAATTATTGAATCAACAATGAGTTAGGTTCAATTTTTAATTTGTCCACATGCAATCTATCTAAGAGCTTTACATTGCACACATTAAGGGTTGAGCCATTATCAACAAGGGTCCTTTTTATTCCTATTCTATTGAATTGAGCTATTATCATGAAGGCATCATGTATATTTCTCATCTCCATAGGAGGGAGCTTATGTTGGTGAAAGGTAATTTCTACATTGACTATATTCATTCCTTGTATTAGAGCTTCTGCATAATTTGTGTTGGTACCAGGAGGAACCACTACTTGTTGTAAGTTTGTTTGAAGTATAGTGTGATAGTTAGGTGAATTCTAAATTAGGTCCCAAAGAGATATCTTTGTGGGAATATTCTTACGTTTCTCAACAAAATCATAATCTTTCCCAATATGTGGAGGTAAATGAGGAGCACTTGGCAATACAAGATTAGGAAAAGGTAAGGTTGTAAAAATAGGTTGTTGTGGTTGCAAGTTATTCCTATTGTTATATGTATGAGCAATGGTATTATGACTCAGTTGTTGCAAAACATGTCAAAGTCATGAGAAAGCCTTAGTGGATGAGCCTTGTGAGATGGAATCCTCAAGGGCTTCATCTAACATGTCAAAGTAATCACTGCTAAAAGGCTTAAAGGTTAGGTTGACTTGAAAAGAGAGATTTGACATAGTCAAATAACTATACTTTCTCCAAGTGGCTTAGCTGTTTTGGTCTTGTTTTTGGTGTTGTCTGTTGATCTATATCTAATATAATCTAGTCTAAATGCTGAAAATGAAAAATACAAAAGTATAACTTTATTCACAATTGCAATGAATGTAAATGATTCTATTTCTAATAAAAAAAATCAATCAAATCGAAACAAAAAAGTAATGACAGTAATTAGAAGTTCAAAAGTTGGAAATTTAACTCTGTAAATAGTAATGCAAATTTTTCACTAGGACTGGTTCGCCCAATGTGGCGAATAAGTCCCAATAGGGATTTTTTTTAGATTTTTTTTTTTGGCTTATTTTTATGTTCCCTATGCTCTATGATGTAAGTCTAAGATGCAAATGGAGTTTTTCAATAATTTTCAATGAAATTAAGTGCAAAAATGCAAGCCAAATGAGCTTTCACTAAAGCAAGAATTGAAACCCTAGAATACAATTGAACTAATTATGCAAACCTTAATGCAAGCTAAATCTAGGATGTAAATGCACTCCAAATAAGAATTATGATGTCCTAAAAGAAAGTTCACAAAAATGGAACCTCGAAAAATGGGGGAATGAATTATGATACGATGATGTATTCACACCCACCTTCAAAGATATTCCACTCAAGGATAACCCTAGAGATCTCAATGCAAGGGAGAAAGAGATCTTGCAATAGGGTTGTCCTAG